>JAXGGA010014923.1:0-30664 GCA_038373865.1 Uloborus plumipes | reverse complement strand
TAACGTAGAGTAACCCGAATCGAAAACTATTTTGCCTACACAAGTTTCCTGGCTACGAAGAATCCCGTTTTCAACATTAAAAACGTTTAGATTTACATTTTGAGCATAAAAGTAGAAAAATTCCACGTAGGTTTTAACAGGGAACATTACTCAAGTAGCACACTTCGTTTTTTAAAGGTTGTAAAATGGTTATTAACGTTGTGACAACCGCTTAAAAACGTTTATAAAACGTTAAAATTTTATTTGTGCTACCTGGGTTAACTAGTGTAACCATCCTGTTCAACTGCAATAGGTAATGTTGACCATAGTATTTTTTTTCTCCTCTCTCTCTCGTTAACAGACATCGCAGGAAAGTAAATGCTAATCTCTTTGTTATGTGAGGAAAAAAAGTGCTGAAAGCTTTTTACTTACGTTAGTTTGAAATCCTATGTATGCTCAATCCTTTGACTACTTGCACCTCGAAGATCATAACTATATAAAGGCCTCTTTGTAACACCGAAACAGATGTGAGCAATATCGTTTGCAATTTGTGCAATAAATACGCTCAACTAAGCAGTAATTTCACTTCATTCCTTCATTTTGATTTCAATGTAGTTCATTTTATCTGCGCCATCACGAATATTTTCACCAAATTTTAGGAACTTGAACCTTTTTCAAAAATTAAAAACATGGAACTGTACAACTACACAGTACCAAGATATTTTTTTCTGAAAATATATCTGTGATAACTTTTTATAAAAAACTTAAAGAATAAAAATACTCAGAAGGAATTCTTTTAATACATGAATGTACACATAATGCTGAAAGAACGATCCCTTCATACCTTCTCTCTATTCAATCATTTTCCATACTTTAATGACGCCTTTTGTCCGTTACCGTTGCAGTTACATCAACTGGAAAGCGTGACGGCAGATTAAGGTAATAAAATTTTTCCTTAACATTTTTTTTTCTAGTTCTTCTCCACTTAACTACATGAAAATTCCGCAACGTTTTAACAACGTCTGCCAAATATTACGGCTAATCGTGGGATAGCAATAAATTATTTATGTCCATATCTGAAGAATGAGAAACAATTAAAGAAGGCTTTTTCAAACGGTATATTTCGAATAAGAAAAGTAATAGAATTAAAGATAAAAGGAATCCTTCGTTTTTCGATACACGACAGTTCTACTTTGTTTTTCAGGTCTTACTGTTTTCACGGTAAAGTGGTCCGTTAAACCTTAATGAACAGGAATAGCGTTACTTGTTTTATTACTGTAGAAAAATAATGCCTCAAGGTCAATTAAGGTCTTCCATTTGAACAACAACCGATATGCATATTTATTGATAAAAACAGGCACATATTTGAATCGCTAATTACAAAGAGGAAACATGTTCTGAAAGGCTAATTTTACAATAATAACAAAGGATTGTATTTTTCAAGACTCCATAAATAATTATTCTTTTCGAAATGTTACAGTTTAACCTTCTAATTAACTCAAAAAAAAAAAAAAAAATGACCGTTGGAATCGGTGTATGTAAATACATGAAAAATATTTCTGCATAAAAATCAATTCCGGAAATATTGGACATGTTTCCTTTCTGCTGTTAACAGTTCATTTCTACCCCCATACTATTTTAATTTAACATTAACTTTTCCGTGCAAGCAAAGAGAAGAGAAAGTTTATTAAAGTAAATTCATTTTCATGAAATATACACATTCGATTAGTCCCTATTTAAAACCAAAAGATTCTTCTAAGTTACTTAATCTCTGCACAGATTGAAGAAAGTTTGAATTCTAAGAGGACGATCGACGTTATACGATCTGCAAAATTGCAATTCATACAGTAATTTAGGCAATTTTGCGTCATGGGGGTTAACTTTGGACTACTGAAAAGTATTTTGGGGCAATGGAAAAAAAATTCTATCTGTTAGTAAAGAGTCAGGCATTTTAAACACAACACTAATGCATTGTGCCAAAAATGTAGATTTTAAATTTTGAAATGAAAATTTTGTAATTTTTTGTAATGATACTATAGAACACAATAATGAAGAAGTCAGTTCTCTGCATGATGCTAGTTTTGATAATGAATTAAGGGTTGACGCGTGTATTTTGATCTAAAGTTTGGGAAAACCTAACCTTACAGCGTCATATGCTGTGGTTGAGATCTGCACAGCCTTCATAATGCTGTCAGGTAAGTTTTGCCCCAAGCCCATCCCCACAAGGGCCAGGGCCTGATTACTGACAATGCCAACTATGAGTTGGTCTAGGGCCTCTGCTTTTAGGGGCCGCCAAATAGCTAAAATTGTTAGAGCCAATGGATAAAATTGAAAGGTTTCGACTGCAGAGGTCCCCGAAACAGTGTTCGACTAAGGGCCTCCTAAGAGTTTAATCGAGCCCTGGCAATGCGCACACTCTAAGAAGGTAGAAACTACACCTCCAAATCAGATCAACCCCTTTAACATCCCTCCTAAAAATTTCGTTATTACAGTCTTAACCATGCCCCCCCCCCCCCCGTGCCCTTATGCTCCAACTATAATTTTTAACAAAAGAGGACAGTCTCATTTTGTTCGCTCAAGATTTCTATGCCTCCTCCCCTCTCCTTACGTACAGAAAAATGGAAACGTGAGTGATGTATCAACAACTCTTCTCCAAAGGGTATTGTTCTTCATTTCAGCTCATTGAGGTAACTAGAAGACCACCGACCGACAGCAGACAAAATAAAACTGATCGATCACTACCCCAAGCCATCCATAAAAAAGCTCGGGATACGAATACACGCGGCGTCGAGACATGTTCTTCGATAAGATCAAGACACTCTCCCATTACGAAATACCCTTGAAGTGTGAGCACAACTGGAGGAAGAGATAGGAGTTACCTCTGAGGCCCCATTAAAACTATCGCCACTCGGGGAGACAGTCAGTCAGGTAGCAAGGCTCCAAACGGTTAATTTATGTTTTTCCCAAGTTGTATTTTTTCTTGCGATTTTTTTTCCTCAACCTTCTGGAAGGTGCTGGGCAGTAAACGGCTTAATTAAGATTTCTAACTAGGTGCAAACTGCTAAGGTTGCGAATCGGAAGTTGCTGACGCAAATCGGTGGGTATCAGTGAGAATCTCCGTGTTTCTTGGGTAATTGCTCGTAAATATAGGCAGAAAGGGACATCAGTTATTGTTTTTTCATGATATTTTATTGTTTCTGTTTTTTAGGCCTTTTTTTACGATTGTATTTACTACTTTTGGATTTCTTTTTTTAGTTCGCTAATTTCGATTTCTCCGATTGTCCTCCTTCCCTCCTCTGGCAGCGAAGAAAAAACTAAACCTAGTACGAATTCTTACTTTCTTTTAAATGGTTGTTGCTTGATTTGAAATAAGCCTTTAGGGAATGAGGTTTTTACAAAAAGAAATAAGAGCTGTGTTAAAAGTTGTTGAAATATTGGCTACCAGTAAACGTTCAGCTTTGAGGCTGTTCACAAATAATGTCATGTAAGAAATGTGATATCAGGTATCATTTTTTTTTAAATTAAAATACGCTTATGAAAAGTAGCGTGACATGTGACAAGTAGGGAGGTATGGTAAAGTGTGACACTTTGAGACAAGGGGGAGTCAAAAATGTTGAAAAAAAGTGTGACATAATTTAATATCAACTCTTTGCGTTGAAACTGATGAGAGAGAACAAAAGTAAGACTGCTGCGGTTAAACTTCACTCCAGTTAAAAGGGAAAAAACTTTTAAAACGCCTGAGTGTACGAATAACAGATAATGTTTCTAAAAGTGGAAACTGCTTAGTAAAAACACAACGAGTTGGAGTAATCTCCATGCGACAATACATTGTACGCTATGAGCCCAATTTGAATGCAGTATTACGAAGAGTTTCCTGTAATTGTTAAATGTGTATATAACTTTAGTTAACTAAATGTCCATAAATATATTTTCAACAGTTTTATTCCAGTAAAGGTACGACAGAAATTATTGCACGCAAGCACCAGCGCAACCAGCTTTTTCTCCTGGGGTTTGGGTCATAACAAATCAAAATCATCTCTTAGAGAGGATTCACAAAAACAGCACAATACATACTGTAAAGGCACTTATTTTCACGAGCGGTAATTTTTGCGAAAAAAAAACCGATATCAGCGATTTCACGAGCTGAAAATGTCGCGAATTTTATAAGAACAACACCGAAAATTGAAAAAAAAAAAAAAAAATCCCGATGCTTAAATTTTCACGAGTACAACATTTTTGCAAAAACCGCAGGAATTAAAGCCCCGTGAAAACAATTGCTTTTACAGTTTTGTGTTCCAAGCAGCGAAATGGCATAAAAAAAAAATAAATAAATAGTTCAAAATGAAACAATTGTTCTGGGAGTGGATTTGACCAATATTCCCTCACTGAGCTTCTCCAAGCACTTGCGTCTGGGTTAAAATTCTTTTCCATTTCCGATGCGAAAAAAATTTTGCACTCCAGCATCACTCAAAACAAAGTCGCTGAATAGTAATTAAATGAAAGCACTGAAGTGGAACGATGCTTTTACGCGTGGGGGTTAATATATCTTGTTGCTCCTGTTATTATGATCACAGCGGGAATAAGTTTTGAGCGAAACTATGCCGCTTGTATTCTGACTCTTAAAACTTTCAAGCATTAACCCTTTAAGAATAAGATTTGAGATAGAGATGGAAATTCGGGATTTTTTCATTCAAAAAGAAAAAAAACTTAATTCGATTCTGACAAATTAAAAGTTTTTACAATAAAGAATTTCACTGAGGTCTCTGGTGTTTTCAAAAATTGCAATTTTATCACATTTCAGTTTGCCTTTTCATATTTATAATTGGTTTTAAATATCGTAATAAACATTATTTTATATTATAAAGACTTCGTGGGAATCTACTAATATCTATAAGTTTGGAAAAAAAAACTGAATACAAATTATTAATTTTAAGCACAAGTTAAATGCTTTTCTTGTAACAAATTTCGCATTAAGTTCTTTGCATAACTGGAGCGAGGTGGCGTTTAAACGATATAATTGATAATAAAGTTTGAAAGAGCATTTTCAAACTTTAACTAATACGTATATGCAATACACCACCATCTCGTTTATTCCATTCACGGATTGCAGTTTCGTGCTTATTATGCACTCATCAGCATAGAATAGGAATTAAACAAGCTGGAGGCAAAAATCCTCTTATAGAGCAAAGAAATTTCTATTCCATGCTGATGAGTGCATAATAAGCAAGAAACTGCAGTCCATGGATGAAATAAACGAGCTGGCATGTTTCTGCCTTAGCCCAGGCTTAGGAGCGGTTACTCAATTCTTTATAATACGTATATGTTATTAATTTAAACAGTTGAAACGCAAACATATCAAAAATGTGTTGCGCCTCCCTTTGGAGAATAAATTAGATAATAAAACTAAAATTAAAAATTTTAAAAACCCCCGACTAAACTTTAAACTATAAAATCAATTACAAGTATTTTATTTGTTAAAAAATAGAAACTGGCAACTGATAAACATTTTAATACATTATAAGAGTTTGCTTTCCTTATCTGCCAACAATGAAAACGGTTCCGATCGCGTGAATAAAGGCTAAGTTGCCATTTGCTAAAAAACGCTATAACTCGCGTTCTATAGAACATGGAAGATCCAATTATAATACATCGTATCAGACGCAGAACATTTTTCTCTTTCATTTGGTGCTATTTTTTAAAGTTTTTAAATATGTTTTCAATGCTAAAGTCCCGAAAAACCTTTCAAAGGTTTTTAATTAATATCTTCGTTAATTAATACCATCCGAAGACGCAATCTAGCTAAGAACACTCTCGATAAACTCCCCTTTCGAACAAAACAAAATTTCAAAATCGGTCCATCCGTTTAGGCTGCAGAGTGCCACAGACAGAAACACAGATCGGCAGATACATATTCATGTCAAACACATAACACCCCTTCCTTTGTGTGTCGGGGGTTAAAAATAGTACTGAGGATTAAAAAAAATATTATTAATATCATTTTATGGAGCGGGATATGAAAAGGTTTAACAAGAAGGGCTTTCCACAAATCTGAAATACTTCCAGCCATTTAAAGCAATGTTGAACTACATTTTTTCTAATTTTATTAGCTCACTCTAATTCTAATACAGTTGCTATCTCTCAGTGATTCGCTTAGTCCCTGCTACGGACTTTATAAATGGGTGATTAGGTCATCTTAAGTATCAAACTAATTTGTTCATAAAATATATTATTCATTCTGAAAAAAGTTATGTAATATCAAATATGAGAACTTACTTCAGAAAACTGTACTACTATAGTTTCAAAAGGACATGAATTCAGGAAAAAATAAATGCTCCTTACCTGAAAAACAAAGCACAGTATAATTAGGGATATAATTACCATAGAAGGAAACAAAAAAAATTTCAGTGCCGTCTTTTCGTAATTCATTATCATCATAAAGGCGGAACATTTCAAGAATTTTCCTGACACAATTTTTGGTGGATCGTCATAAGTATTTAAATTTTTAACGTTTCACAATCTTACTCACACCGTAAAAATTTTCAGATGCATTAAAATATTGCTCACATTAGCGAGATTAAAAAAGGTTTGCCCTAAACATACATCACAAAAAGTGAACATAGATAACTAAAAAAAGTTAAAAATAAATAACAGTGAAGGTTTGCTTTGAATAACTACTGTTTTATTTAAACATCGATATGTAAAAAATAAAAATAACATCGGATTACCTTGTGAAGATTTTTGCACAAAATTGCAACCATAAAATACTTCCAAAAAAAGGTTCTAGCTCAGGGGTTCCCAAACTTTTTCGCTTACGTGAACCCCTTGCCTAGATTTTTAGTCTCCCGTGGACCCCCTTCTTAGCAGTCGTTCGAAAACTAATCAGGAACTGTAACAACCGAACTCAGGCATTCTAAATCCTAAAATTAAATGTTTAAGTTCCATTATTTATGTTCTAAAACAAAGGGATGAAAGCACAATGTATGAAAATATAACGAGCTGAATCAAAAATTCACCTAATAGTATGAGGGCTCTTTTAATTTTGATTTTTTCTAACAATTAAAACTTCTTAAATGCCTGACAATTTTCAAAGAGTTTCAGTTCGAGTTCTGGTGCAGAGTAAAAAAATTAAAATTTAAAGAAAACAGCTAAAGAGAAAAACGTAACATTTTAATTCATACCTTAGTAATAATAATCGCAAGAAACTTAAATAAGCTAATATCCTTACATAGCATAGGTGTATAAGGGGAAAAGAAGACTATTTAAGCGGGATGGAGTGAATTTAATGCATTAACAGCAAGACCCCTATTTGCATCTTGTGGACCACCATTTTTTCTTTCCTTTATATGGACCCCTTGCTAACTCCAGGAGACGCCTGGGAGTCCCTGTGGACCACTTTGGAAGCCACTGTTCTAGCCAATAAAAAAGTACATGCATAAATTTTTCTAAAAATTTTATTCCTCATTCAAAGTGCTTCTTCTTAAGTAACTCATTAACATGTTAGAAGTAAAATGTTATAATTTATATGCTATCGTCATTTATTATTGCCCTTGGATTAGGTTCATATTAACCCATTTATACCCAGTAGCCTAAAAACGGGACGCTAGTTACTGCATATAAAAACCTGCAATGGGTATATCATTTTACTAAAGCTGCCCGCTCCGCGGACCCCTCGAGTGGTGGAACCTAAGGCGTTACGCTAAAAGGTGGGGTGCGGGGGAGAAAAGAAAAGTATTATTAAACTTAAACATTCATAAAATTCTCTTTCGTTATGAAATTGTAAAAGAAACAAAGCGCTGCAAAAATATTTTCAAGAAATTCACTTCTGTCGCCATGCTTTTTAAACCTGCAAACAACATTTAACTAACCAAAAGCATATTCTAAAAATTACTGCAACTTTTGTACTAAAAACCTATTATACAGCAAAGAATCTCGAGCATCGTGCTATTTATTTCAAAAATCAAAATATTTACACAGCAAGTGCAGCAATATTTATTTTCTCTTAAAATGTGCAGTTTTAGTTGGATTTTGAAGACTACATAAATTTAACGAAACCGCAAGTTTGGAATTGTACGAGCTATTATGATAAAAATTATGCTTCTGTGCCTTCAATTATGGCAATTTAGTTTCGCATTCTCATAACACATCTCTGCATTAGTTTTATTTCTACTTCAACAAAACAAATATTATACGAGTTTCGTGCTAAAACATTTACACGTTTTATGCTATGATGTGATTTCATACCTTTACGTTATGGAAAATATTTTTACTTCCAAATTTTGTGTTTTATTTTTGAGAAAGGTTGAAACGCTTAAATCTGTAAGCCTCATATTTCTGTTATTGTTGTTGGAAACAAGAGACTGCAAATGATTTTAATTTTCAGGCACTTCCATTAAAAGAACCACCAAAGATCAAATGTTTGCGACAACATGGTGGCGCTTAATATAGGAATGTAATTTCGTTTGCGCTTTTGAAAATGATGAGGCGTCTGCAATAAACATTGAGCTCTAACACTAAGAGGAGAGCGAACTCGACGGTCCGTTTTCGGTCCAAGCGAGTATGGCAAAAGGATTGCTCTTTTCGCATTCAAACTCTAGTTTTATTCACTAAAGCGTTTTACTATGTATTTTTCGAATCTTTGATCTTCCCACTTAAGGATGCTAAAAGAAGCGCTCTTTTCCTATTAAACAAGACGTTTTATTATGCGAAACGTTCTGCCCAATTCGCTGGAAATTCGGACCGTGAGCTTCAATGCTGAAGTATGGGAAGATCTCTCTCCTCTTAGTGTTTTAGCTCAATGGCAATAAATGGACATATTTTCTAAGACAAAAAAAAAAGTTGCATTTTGAATGCTCGAATTTAAATTATGTTTTTCACAATAACGAATGGCGATAGGTGTGTGTATGTGTGTGTATGCTGGCGGTCATATGTGTATGCTCCTTTGCCACCATGTCCTGCACGGCAGTGCAGCGGGACTGTTACAGACTCTGTCTCACTGCACCACCATGGGCTGTATGTGCTGCATCACCATGTGCAGCCGGTGAAAAGGTCCGGTTTATTGGAGCACCGGGACGCGAAACGTTGGCAGCCTACCAATCTGAAAGAGGGACTGCACGACGTTTGAGGTCCAAAAAGAAAACATACAGCAATTTATCATTGCTCAAAAAAATAATTAAATAAATATATTGTGGTACCATGATAGAGCCAGAATTCAAACTCGAAACCTCCCCGTCTGAGGCAGTTTTCTGACTACTGGACAAGGTGGCCAGCCTCAGTCTGCATGTTTATCGTAAATTGCTCGTCAAATAAAACGAAATACGGTGAAGACGAATTGATGTATTGTCCAAAATGAGGAAGTACAAAATAAACACCCTTAACATCAAATTGAAAAATGGGCCAAAAATCATGAACGCATCGGAGTGAAAGGAAAGAGAAACTCTCAGAAAAGCAGTACCAGAATCGCGTTCCCGCTCCAATCAATGCACCCCTAATTGCACATTATTTTGCATGTTGTAAAAACACATCGCAAGCCGTGTTTGCAGAACACTGATCCTCAGTAATAGGTCATCAAATACAATATTCCAAACGGTGTTTTGCCCGATGTCCGGCTATGAATATTCATGCCATTTAATATCAAGTAGCCAAAAGAAATCATATGTCAGAGATTGTTATCAACGGATGACACAAACGCAAAGAACTGTGAATCATCAAAAGAAGCCCAGCAACCGATTCAATCTGCGGTTGCAGTTACAGAAGCTGAGAATTTTTATCTGATGCCGGATCTCTCTTTGTTGAGGCTGGTCACCAACCTTCTCTCTCAGAGTGAAAATAAGTCTTTCAGAGTGCTAAGAAATTTCTGAGAAGTGCCAGGTAGCATTCTTCGCCTTGTGAGAGGAGCTATCCCAGAGAATTATTTTCACAATCCGTGTCCCACTGCATTGTGTTGGATGTTTTCTTATTTATTTACTTATTTATTTTCCGCTCGGTGTGTGACGCGATGTTTATCGGAACTCGTAATTTTTTTTTGCATCCATATCGTGAGGTAAAATCGTATACTTGGAAATTGGCAACTAAATCATAAAAGCAGTAATATACTTTTTAATATCCGCCATTATTGTTGTCTAAAAACAAATGCACAGACATATATTTCGCAATATGAAGTAGGATAATTGCTTTTTGGATGAAGGATGGGTCAAAATAAAAACAATGCGATATTAAAAGAGTTAATAGCGAAGTAGAAATGAAGTGATATGTTGTGATAAGAGAGGGTGAAAAGAAAAATAATGGCAGAACATGATTCGAAACATGAAGGTTTAGTTTTTATAGAGAAAGTGTTTTTCAAAGATTGACTTTTATTTCTTCGCTAGCTACCAGGGCAGCTAGATTAGCTTCCTGCGGCATGTTGATGCATAATGTCCCCCCGCCACCCAACTCTTACCTCATTCTGATGTGATATTATTTGATATAATTCAATTTTCATAAGATTTTAAGACATACTACGTACGTGGCCCACTAATGCCCAAGCAGCTAGCTGCGTGGCCCGGCGTTGCACGGGCGCTTCTCGCCTTTAAAGTAGCAAAGAATGTTTCAAGAAACTACTCCCCGCCAAGGCGGCTCGCTAACAGACGCTTCATGCCTTCACTTTTTTCCTGCATCAAAAAAATCATTCGAATTAGTGAGATGCTTCGCGCCTTCAAAATGGTGAGGAAAGTTACAGCAAGTTCTGCTCGCTTAAGGAAAGAAGCAGACATAGATACTCAGTTTTTAATATAAGTAGATGGCTTTTCAACAAATGAATGTTTCAAAATATTACAAGTAGCTAGCGATAAAAATACTATAAGTCGCCGCTTATGAGTTTCGTGTTTGATTTAGTTAAGTCTTCATTCAAAATTCTCATTATCATTGTTATTACTGTTTCATAGCAATTACGTTTTGTAATGCAACATTGGATTTCATATTTAATCATTTATTAGGCTTAATCGCTTTAAATTTGACTACTTATTAATTGTTATCTTCGTTAATTAAAATCGTATAATTATATACATTTAAACTAATGAAGCCTGAAAAATTACCCATCTATCGGTACCTGGTTCGACTTTCAGTTCATTGGCGTTCATAAGAAAGAAGCGTGACATAGAAAGAAAGATAGTTAGAAAGATAGTTAGAAAGAAAGTTAGAAAGATACTCAGTTTTTAATATAAGTAGATTTTTATAGCTAAATTTTCAATTTTTTTGTAATGTGTAACTTAAACTGCATTTACTAAGTCTACTAAATACAAAGTTGAACATGAGGAAAAACACGTTTTTAGAGAAAAATGTTCACATGCAACCGATTTATATGCATATGCGTGCAACTGCTGATTTTAATCGGCGGGACTGATGGAGCTCGTACTTTTCAGTTGAAATAAAAAAA
The DNA here is from genome assembly GCA_038373865.1 of Uloborus plumipes. NCBI lineage: Eukaryota > Metazoa > Arthropoda > Arachnida > Araneae > Uloboridae > Uloborus > Uloborus plumipes. The sequence continues at coordinate 19,275 of JAXGGA010014923.1, read as the reverse complement.
AAAAAAAACACCATTTTAATTTTTATATATTTTTCTTATTTTAGCTAAAAACATTCCCGAAAAAGAAAAGAGAAAAAATTCAACATCTCATAATTTTTTAGTTATTTTTATTCCTATAGAAGAAAAAGATTTTTTTTTCAGGTGAAAATTACGAGCTCCAACCTTCCCGCTGATTTGCAAACAGCAGTTGCACGAATGTGCATAAAAATACATTGCATGTGCATATTTTTCTCTCAGTGTTTTTTCCCACCGTTCAGACACGTAATAAAATAATCTAAAATGTCCGCTAAACTCGCTTTTTTTTTTTTTTTTTGTCCAAAACAATCGATTTTTTTTCTGCCTTCTAAAGCAGCCCTTAAAGCATTTTGAACAAACCTTAAAAGAGCTCATTTGCGATCATTTGCTTCTCACTGCCAAATTAATAAATTGAGTAATTACTCTTAAAAGCATTCTCTCAGGGACAGGATGTTATTGTTCAGTCTAGGAGCAATAAGACAATGAGAACAGTAGTTTACAATATTCAACGAACTTAATATTTCGGTAGAAAATGAAATCACGATTAAGAAAGCATTCTGCAATTTTTCCAGTCCCATAAGATTGTAGTCTTCCAAGAAATTCATTAGCATTATTAAATTTAAATGCACAGAAGCAATTGAAAAAACGGAGAAAACGTGCAAAATGAAATAGCTTAGGGCGAAAGGTATAATTTGATTAATTCATTGAGCATAAAAATATTTTTAATTTGTTAATTACAATACTATTTTATTTATTGCTCCTAAATGTTTTTTTACGATTTGCGTACGGGTCTATCTTTATAGTAGTTATCTTTATAGCAAAGATAAAACGAAAAACAAAATCCCTAATTACAGTTGTTTTTGCCCGTCTTTTCTTAAAAACAGTCATTTATCCCCCATCCCTCCTTCGAAAGCAAGAGCCATTTTCTTTTCCTCCAAAAGAGAATTTTTCCACTCGTTGAACTGTAATTATGCAACCGTGGTCGTCTTTCTTTGAGCTTGAAATAACATAGTGAGCACAGGAATTACAGACCTGTTTCCGAAAGAAGGAAAAGAGGTTCACAATAAGAGGGGAAATAATCGGTTTCTCTTGAAAAAATGGAATCAGAAGAAAATGCAACATGAGCAAAATGTAAACAGAATTGAAACCTTGCTATGCCGACAACTGAGAAGTTCCAGAAATCTATAATGTTTTATTGAAGTTTCGTCGCTTATAACGGTCACATTACCCCATTAATGCCTAGCGTCCCTCTTTAGGGACGGTCCAAAAAGTGTCTGATTTGACCAATAGTGTTTAATTATTACTTTGGTACTGTTTCAATGCATTATTAACAGATTGCAGCACATAACTATTGTTAAATGTGTTCTGTAGCCGTGTAATCAGTATACAAAATATCTTTGGGAAAAAATGTCAGGAATTAATGGTGTTACCTCCAGTTTCATGAATGTCATCAAAAAATTAACAATTTCAAGCTAAATCCCGCAAATTAAATGTTGAGGTTTAAAAAAAAAATACTATTAAGCATCTCCCTCGCCACCCCTTCTCCGGTTTATGAACATAAAAATGCTGTTGATTAGGCAAATGAATAAAGAGAGAAATAATTTTTTGTCGGATGTCTTTCGCATTTAAAAAAGGGTTCCTTGTAAAGCTAAAACACGTGTCTTTAGTATTCCTGCACATTTGCGCTTTTCAACACTGTATTTTTGTTTTTATTGAATAAACAGTGACCAGTTTCACATTAGTAACGGAATATTTGTTTGATAAGGAAAAGTACTGCTCCAATAGTTGGAATTCTTATAAAGGGGTTAAATGTCTCGAGAGGTCATTGTGACTTCCTAAAAGTTTCTCTATTCAGAAAATTTTGACTGATGATTCGGCAAACTTAAGGACAGCACTGCAATATTGTATTTGTGTAATGTATCTTATCATTAGATGTAGGTACTTCTGCATTTTGATTATTCGGTAAAACACCAAATTACTTGAGAATTTATACCGTAAGTCAAATCTTAGGCATAAAGCCATGAGTTAAAAAATATTTTTGAAAAAAAATTGAACCGACTTCGAAACTTCATTCGGCGAGTGCTCTAAAACGTAAAAAATAATTTTACTTTTGAACACCATCGATACTACATTTAAACATAAGTTTTGAAGTCGGCGCAAAAACACAAAAAAGAATCATACAAAACTATAATTCAAGTATAAATAGAGATTTCAATGAATCCAGGTTCTTTAATCGCATTCGCATACACTGCATTAATAACCACATATTTATGTAATGGTACAAATATTCAGCTCTTAATTTTCAATGGTTTCTCTGAAAAATGTTGGCAAAATGTAGTTAAACATAATTTTACCTATAGTTTTTGCACCGACTTCAAAACTTATTTTTAAATGTAGTATCGATGGTGTTCAAAGAATAAAAGCATTTTTTACTTTTTAGAGCACTTGCCGAGTGAAGTTTCGAAGTCGGTTCAATTTTTTTTTCAAAAATATTTTTTTTAATTCTTTTTAGTGTAAATGTTCTTTTGAAATAAGGTAATGTTTCCATTATGAAACTTCACCTAATTTTCTTAAGGAAATGCTCCATAAAATAAACTATGTAAGAAAAAAAAGAAAGAAACTATCAATGCGTCTAAAATTCTAAACGATTGACACTAAACACTAATCCTTGTTCTTCTCTGGTATTGATTTGTGTACCAGTTTAATGAAAGCCATTTAAATAGTAACGACCTCTCAACTAATTTATATTTCAAAGTAATACTAATTTCTCGCTATTCATAAGATTTTAAGACATACTACGTACGTGGCCCATTAACGAGTTTCCTGTTTGATTTAGTTCAGCCTTCATTCAAAATTCTCATCATCATTACTGTTTCATATCAACCACGTTTTGTAACAATGGATTTCATATTCAATCATTAAGGACAAATCGCTTTAAATTTGGCAACTTATTAATTGATATCTTCGTTAATTAAAATCGTATATTTATATAAATTAAAATACTTGCAAACCTGGACTCGATTTCATTCCATCAGGAACTTCAACCTGACGCGTTTAACCACTTGACCATCGGGTCGCTCATTGAAGTAAGGATTTACGATAGCACATATTGCTTTAAATAACATGAAATTTTAGTTTTTCGATCATAACTTTTTTTCTAGTGAACAAATATCGTCATATGAGTACATGGTACCTAAGTTGCACCATCTCCTATCGATTAAAAAAAATCGTCCAAATCGGTTCAGTAGATCAGATGTTAAGTGCGAACAAACAAAAAAAAAGCACACACTTTGAATTGAGAACCTCCTCCTTTTTTTGAAGTCAGTTAAAAAGCGGTAACTTACGACCCAATACATTTCATACACATCGAGTTTGTCTCTGGACAATTTAGCGTTCTGAGTCAGATCTGCAGTATTTTTAGCTGTCCTTATTGCTAACGTTCCAAAATAAACTAATTAAATTTAATACACTAATTGGGAGATAAAATGTCTATAGAGCCAAAATACGTAAAAGCATCACAAGGGGGGGGGGTCATCAGATCCTTTCACCTTCGTGGAAAAAATACTAATAATAATAACAATCAATCTTTTCCGGCATTTCATCAAGCAATCTTTTCGATCCCAGAAAACAGGTAAAATAAGCTATGCGAAAGTGATGCCAAAAGAACATTCCAAACGTTTCAATATTCCTTTCAAAACAGAAAGGAAATATTTTCCAAGCAAAAAGATTTTTAAAACGGTGATAAAAATAAAACTTAAAGTTCACGTTACCTTTTTTTTTGCCCCTAAACAGAGGAAATTGAAAATTCCTCCAAGTGACCCACACCTAGACTAAACTTTGAAACGGCATTCATTCAAGAATTTCAATCTACACCGCATCTCTATTATTAACAACAACCAGCCTGGATAAGGTCATAAGTGGAATCATTCGTTGGGAAATGATTAGAAAGGGAAATTTGAGGCTTAGCTGAAAGCAAAAGATTACAAAGAATTCAATAAACAACTAAACTCTGTGGTTGAGACGCGACCTATCCTCCAATCTAAATTGAGCTTGTCAAGCGTAGGTGAAATGAACTGAACTGGCGCTTTTGACCTTCTATCGAAAAATCGCAAGTTCTTTTCTGCACTTCCCTTCGTTTTCTATAAGTTCTGTTTATTTTATGAAAGATGCACTTTCGACCAAACGCCGAGTGTTAACTGAAGTACACTGCAAAAGATGAACTGTTGTTTTTACAGTATATAACTGGCAGGCGAGTTTCCAATTTAAAACTGTAAAATGCAGAGTAATAAACTATAAAACTAGCAATTTTAGTTTCTTACTGTAAAGTTAGAAATTTTACAGTTTATTGCCGCAAAATTTAGCTATATAATAGTGTAAAAACAACAGTATAATACTATCAGCTGAGGTTCCAGTTTAAAACTGTAAAATACTCTTATAAACTAAAATTAGCAATTTTACAGTTTATGGCTGCAAAGTTAGCAATTTACAGTTTGGTACTGTAAAGTTAGCAATTTAATTTTTATTACTATAAAATTAGCTGCATTATACTGTAAAAACAACATTCCTTTCTACAGTGTACTTTTGTGTCTGTGTCTTCGTACTCTGTGACGATTTCCCTAAAGTCAAAATGTTGTTCAAATCATCTTTACATGCGAGCGATTAAAACAGTTTTCGCAAAATTTTAAAGAATTGACCAAAAGTATTAGTTAAATATTTCATACTTCATCGATCTGTTTTTATTGTCCTTCTTTGTAACAAAAAAAATTGAATCAATTATTTTCAAAAATTCTTTCGTTTTATAGCTATAGTTTATGTGCTGAAACCCAACTTCTTTTTGGAAAATATCCGAAAAAAAAACCGCTTACAACACACACAGATAATAGGCAAGTGCGCCAAGTTCGAAAATTTACGTTGTTTCCGCGTTTGTGCACATGAATTTTATCTGAATTCGCGATCTGGAAAATCTGAGTCTAATTTAAGATTTCAAGGATGTTTGAAACATCCCTTACATTTTTAATTGAGCCAGATAAATGTTAGAAAATGTTCATTTTTAATCCAAATAATTTGCCTAAAAGTGAATGAAATTTGTTGAAAAATAGTCTTAACAATACGTAATTAACTTTCAGTTAAAAAATGTCTATAGTGAAAAAAAAATATTCTTCTGTGATTACTCCATACGAGCTTTATACATGACGAAAAAACTTTTAAAGTCAATATGGCAAAATATTTTATGATTTGATCATCAGTTGTCACTTTTTAAAATGTTTTTTCGATACCACAAACAGTTACTGCATCATACTGTTTTTGCTTATTTCCAGCCTTTATTTGGTTATTTATTTTTTTAAATCCACATTGCCTCTCACTTTAGCAATTAGCTTCATTTATTTATAGATAATAAAGAATCTTTCTTCCATTCCCAAAAGTGAAACCTGACATGGATCAACAGTGATTTGCCTGATCGCTCAAATTGATTAAATTTAAGCCTAAAATAAAATTTCGGATTTATCGCATTTTTAAGCAACCTATTGCCGCTGCGAGCTGCATTTTTTTTTTTTTTTAATTTTTCGGACATTGTCTGCTTTTGGAGTTGGGTTCCAACATAAACCCCATTTAAAATTGCGCGAATTTTTCATTTATTTTTTATTTTTATTTAAAAAAAAATTCGTTGCTTTTACTTTATTTTTATATTATTTTCTTGCATTTTTATGTATTTTTTCTAATTTTTATTTAATTTTAAAATTTTATTTATTTATTTATTTATATTTTTTAAAAAAATTTAATTTTGTTTTTATTATTTTTTAATATTTTTTTATGTATTTACTTTTGTATTTATTCTTTCGTTTTTTTTTATTTTTATTACTTGCATGTAAAAAAGTATTTAGGGGAGAGTGGTAATGAATGGGCCACTTTTTGGTTTTGAATTTTTGTAATTTTTTCTAACACTTTGTTTTAACTCCAAATTGGTGTTTTAGTTACTTTACTTATCTGGCTATCTAAAAAAGTCATAAAAGTTGGATTAGCACCTGTCTATAATGAATTATAATAGAAAATAAAAATTTTGAAATTTGGCCCATTCAACCCCACCTATGGAGTTGAATGGGCCATCGAAGGTAATGAATGGGCCACTAAAGGAATTCAACGAAAACATGTGGATTTAATCTTTTATTTGCTGAATATGACAAAATAAATGTGGCACTTGACATGATGATACAAAATCATACTGATTTAAAATTATATAAACATCAAAACTGATACAATTCAAATAAAACTGATGCATACCAATTGTAGCAGAAAAATTACTAAATAATGAGATTGTAAGAAATAAATAACATCAAATACATATAAAAAAATAACAGATAATACACACTATGATTTAACAAAATTTATATATTTCAAAATAGTATTAAAAATCGCTTTCAAAAACTTCATCTTCATTTTCAAACTTGTCAAAATTCAAAAAAATTTTTTTTAAATTTACTAGACATCGGGAATAAGAAATATCTAACTTAATTTACCAAGAAATAAAAAGAAATTGTACTGTGAGGAATTTAATATGAAGGAGAGAGGGGGACTTTTTCAAGCCACGCACTGCGACCAGAGGTCTATTGTACTATAGGAATATAATATAGATCTGCAAATTATATTTAGAAGTTACTACAAGCCTATTTTGACGACAGTAATCTTAATCTATCTATGACAGTCAGTTGTGTTTCATATTAATGCGAAAATCCAAAGAAAAGGAAGAAAAACAATATTTAGGTGGCCCATTCATTACCATGACATAGTGGCCCATTCAGCCCCACCTATACTTTTGGAATACATTTAGGTTTTTTGAGTACATTGAATTTAGATAACATCAAAATACATCTTAAGATTAGTTTATAAATATGGAAAGATTAGCTTATACATATGTATGCAGTGAAATACTTGGTACATTTTAGCTAGGAAATGTTTTACTAAAATGGGAAAAAACTTACTTTTCAGTCAGATTCTTGACCATGCCACTCTAGTTTGAAAATGGCTCAGCGCAAACAAATGAAAATTGAATGAGTTTAGTAGAACAAATAGCTACATCTATTGGTGGCATCAAAAAAAAAATTCATGCAAATACTTTTTCTTATTTTGCTAGTGGCCTATTCATCACCATGGCCCATTCATTACCCCTCTCCCCTACTTTTTATGCATTTTTTTTTCCTTATGGAACAAAAATTATTTTTCTCCTGTATATATCAAATTGAATGTTTATCCATGTCGGCTGTTTTGTAAATGTTCACTTACGCCATCCCATAACTTGTTAAATTTAACTCTGTTGAAAATGAACAAAGGGATGACGTATTTAGAAAAAAAAAAGTGTTAATCAAGCTAAAAATTTATTTGTATTCATATTATTTTGTAAATTTGATGTGGTTCTTTATGGGGTATAAAAAGTAGGAGGAGCATGAAATTATTCATATTTTCTATTTTCACCACGCGATAAACTTTATTCTAAAATAATCTTATCCAAAATCACCGAAAGTTAAAAGAGGAATACTTTCGTTCCTCCGAATGGCAGCACTATCTTTCTCATTCAGAAGATGAGATTATGGCGTGTTTTAAGCAGTCAACCTTTTTAACGTAGGTGCGGCCCGTCAAAGGCTTTGACCTCCGAGAACGTAACAAAAAATGTAATTTCTTCGTCTGTCAGTAAAATACTATTTCTTTTGCCACAATGTTATTTATGAAGAAACTTTATTTTTCTGAAAAGATTAAATTAGATTGTTTTGTGGAGATTATCCAAAGTCAGAATCGAGCTCAAAAACGGAAACAAAAGTGAATTTTTCGCTAGGAATACAAGACGTGGGGGAAAATAAATACAATTCGTGACAGCTAAAGGATTAGCCGAAGAATAAAAACAATTTTCAACAAAATCTTTTCACTTGCTGAAATAAACGTACTGAATCATAGGTCAAAGATATTGAAGATTGAGAATTACTGCGAGAGTAAACTTTATATTGAAAGGAAAGAATTGAAAAATAATAATGAGAAAAAACTAAGAGTATGGTGTGCAGCTCCGAAGAAAGAATTCTCAACCGCTAGTCCACCCCCTCCCCCCCCCCCGCGCACAAAAATTAAACCAATCCTCGGCGATATCGGTATTAAAAAAATTAATTCCTTAAAAAGTAATGGTTAGGTAAATTTTACGTTAATTTTGTGCATTTGATAATTAATTGGGGTTGTTTTTTCTTCTTTTTTTTCATCAAATGTGTTTTCTTTAGGTAGATTAATTACAATAATTACTTATTACAGTGAACTCTCACTTATACGTCGCCTCATTTATGCGCCTTTTTCACTTATACGACGATTTTGAATGGTTCCAGCACATTCCATAGCAAAATAATGGTAGCATCGTTCGTTTATGCGTAGCTTTAAAGATAAATATTTCACTTATGCGCCGAATTTTCCCTAAAATGTATGAAAATTTATTTATTTTCTTTTAAAAATAAGCATTTTTCTTCCCTTTCCTCTTTAATCTTTCGCCTTTATTGCTCACGGAAGGCATTTTTTCCGCATGAACTAGAGTTTGGCGAGGGACAATTATCTATTATGCATCGTTTTAAAGGGAACAGTTTGTAATTAGGTATGCTACAACTTTTGTTTTCTCTTAATCATTATAGTTACGCTACAGCCAATTGCCAAACTGTAGTAATATGTCCCTTTTCTATAGAAACATTCTTATTCACTCTCTCATTAGAACCTATTTTGAGTTTTAGTCCTTTAAATCGGCTTGTTCACTTATACGTCTCTCTCACTTATGCGCCTTTTTCTGTTGGTCCCTCAGGCAGGCGCATAAGTGAGAGTTCACTGCATGTTTAAATATTATTACGAGAAAATAACAATAAAAATTTAGTTAACTGATGCAATACATCTCTAATACCTAGCAAATCCCTTTGTTCGATTTTTTTTTTTTTTTTTCGAAAACATACTTCGATGACCCACAATTTTTTTTTAAACGAAGTTGAACGGGTCCCCGGGTCAAAAAATCGTTGAGAAACTACAGAACATCCTATCTTCTTCTCGTTTGCTTTGCGACTTAGTGTACACAGAGAAGAAATAATGTATTTTGTGATACAACTTGCGTTGAAATTTTATTTTGCATTTTTAGCAAGTACTTTGTACCTGAAAAGAAGGTGGAAAAATTTCACCTCAAAAAACCATAGGACAAAGTGAAAATTGCAACATTTTTTTCAAAGAAGCATTTTTTATTTGATGATTCACAGTAATTTTTATCAAATGAATGTGTAATTAAAAGACTAAATGAATTAATAAATACCAGGAGAAAAAAAACGAGTAAATAAAATAGAGATCGAAAAGATAATACGTGAATGACTAAATAAATAAGTGAATTTGTAAAGAAAAGAATGTAAAAAGATAAATAAATGGTAACATACATATGCAGTTTAATAAATGAATGAATAAGTAAACAAAATGAATTATTTTATTTTTCCCCATCCACTTAACCCCGCGTGTACTTGACAAATTTCATTGAACATTAAAAATAAAAACTTACTTAATGTAAACTAAATAAGTACTGCATTGGACATCAGTTCACCTCAATTTTTTCTTAAAATGATAATTACAAGAATTTTATCCCTTAATAATAATAAGAGATAATTTTGAAAAACCACGAATAGCAAAATACGTGTATCAACTTTTGAAAATTACTTGTATTTTTTTTTTTTTCTTTTGTTAATCGTTTAAGTTATTTAGTTTTTGAGTGGAATCAACTATATGTTTGGGAACTTAGTTGAAATATTGCTAGATAGATAGTGCTACAAAATGTGAAAATATTTTGCATTTCACTTTGCCTCGCAATTTGACTTTGCCCAACTTGCCTGCTTACTGTAAGATACGTCCACCCTGTTTGTAAAAAAAAGATGATAAAAATGCGAGCAGCTCTTAGCATTGTAGATCGTTTAATCGTATGTAACAAGTGATAATTCTGGGGTAAAGAAGTCGAAGTCATTAGTCGGAGTCGGTCAATCCCCACCCCCTTCCCCCCAGTCCGTAATGACAGGGTAGTGGACTGTGGATTTAGTCTCAGAACCGAAATAGGACAAATTTTGGGATTGAGAAAAACCCAAGAATCGGAATTGGATTAATTTTGAAGTTTGAAACCCCAATTTCTGGAGGTTAAAAATCGGAGGTTGTGAATACATACGTTCTCTCTTGATGCCTTACAACCTCAATTTCATTTCTATTTTAAAATATACAGTTGAAAGGGCTTGGTTATTGGATGGAAAGCACACGAGTAGGATTGTTTCAACATCATCATCCTTGATTTTTTCCAACCCCAAAAATATTGTAAAGAGAGCAAGATCAGAAGGTGCTAAGTTTGGGAAATATATATGCTGCTAAAAAGTTCCCAGACTAGCTCTGCTATTTTCTAAAGAATCGTCAAAGCTGTAAACGGTCTGGCATGGTCGTGATGCAGTATGATTTGCTTCCTATTTAACGAAGCCGGCTACTTGTAAATTATATACATATATGAATAAAAAAAAAAAGTCCCTCTCAAAAATAAAATAAAAAAAGGTTGACCCTTTTAAACATCATTACATTATGCCAATTCGAGTCTTCCGATTACCATTGCCCCTCCCAAAATTCTTTTCTGGATCTACGCCCGACTTCACGAACTTGTTCCGTACCGCAATCAATTCACCGCATAAAAATGCTTAAGTAGCTGAAAATTCTGCATTTTCTGCTCATTAAAGGCAAGCTCTGAACTCTTCGGGTACTAAACAAACTCATTTGCGATTCCGTCTTAATACCTCAAGGATAGAAATAGCAGCCCTCTCCATCAGCTGCAGACTCCGAATCCTGCACTCTCCGGGGCACACACGCACGCTCTTCAAAGGGTTGGCAAGCCACAAGACAAAGGTCAAACCTGTTCTTTTTTTTTCACCCTCCAGAAAGTGACCTTCCGTCGCACGTGCCCTGAACTGTTCCTCCCTCCTCCTTTTCTTCGAGTTTGCCCAAGTATGCGAGACCACGGTATTGCTGGAGGTAGGGACCAAAAAGGAAAACAAACACGGGATGAGAGAGAAAAAGGAAAACGATGTATTTAAAATCTAGACATTCTTGGCTGCACGAAGTCAGGTTGCACAAGGAAGTTAGACCTACTTGATGTTGCAGGGCTTTCCCTACGTGATTTTGATACTTTCTTTTGCTCTGTGCTTTGAATACGTTACATGCTGGTTTTCATGAAAACATGCCATTACAAGTTCATCCAGAACAAAACAAGCAGACATTCCCTTATACCATGACCGATTTTTTAACATTTTTCTCACCCGTGACAATAGTGGCAAATCTAAGAAATTAAAAATAAACGGAAAAACGAAAAAGAAAAGAAAAAGGGGTAAACGAAGAAGGAGAAAAAGAAAAAAGAATGACCGCATTGGAAACAGTCAAAAACTTAAATCGACGCTAAATAATTTGAGTCGAAATCAGACTGATTTTGGGGTAAAGGAGTCGAAGTCATTAGTCATTGTCTGTCAGTTTCCTCCCTAGTCCACAGTCCTGCCAGAGCTGTGGAGTTAGAATCACGGAATCGGAATCCGACTAATTTCAATTCTAGGAGAAACAAGCCGATCATTTGATTAAGCCGAGGCAAAGATCTCCTGCACTGAATGAGAGACACGTTTGAAATGAACCAAGTAAAGGAAACACAATTTCTTCCAATACTTTACTGGAAAATATATCACGTGGCTTGGGATTCTTGCTTCGAGGATTTAAGGCATCCCTCTCTCTACTTTATTTTCCGATGCTTCAATCTCATGGGTATAATCTCCAGTGAAAGAATGATAACGATGAAAGAATGATTCCATTTTTGTTTGTCTTTAGCATTTGACTTTCTTTTAGCAAACAGATTACAAACATATTTTAAGAAAACGAAAAGACTAACTTTTGAATAAATTGAAATTTCAAAAATTCAAACTATTTCGATGAGACCTTGAAATAAATGGTTTCTCATATGCGTATTTACTTATTCATCTGATTTTTTTTATTTACGACCTCGATAGCATGCAAAGAATTTCCCTTATCATGGTACTTAAACTTCTGTTCCAATCGTTATACAGACATAAAAATAGCAATAAATTTTTAATGATATTTTTTGATAAGATTTAGCTCTTTATAGAAGCTAAGAAAAGTTAATGAGTTAGGAGTATATGAACTTAAATAAATGAATATCAGCTTTATATTTATAGCATTCAATCTCATTCTATCCATTTCCTCAATTATTTATTTCTTCAAACTTCTTAATTTATTTTTTAATTTTTGTTCAAATTAGAGTAAAAAAATCATATTTTTATAAATGTATTATTATAAAATTATGAACAATAATAATTGGAGCAAATATTTTTTTTTCCTCACTGTATAAACATACTATTTTGTATTAAAATTAGTAAAATGTGTGCGAAAATAGTGAAGACCATAAGAGTGACAATTCCATAGAAAACTAACTTTCTAAGAATAAAATGTAAGGTGGCAGAGAAAGGAGATATGCCTACTAGTTTGATACAGGGTAAAAGCAAATAACACAACGTTCAAAAGCACAACACTGCAGACATGTGTTTCGGCGTTACAAGGAACACCTTTATTAATACGAATATTGAGCTTATTTATAAATATTTATCAATCCGCTCCATTTTTCACCACTGATAAAGGCGTTCCACGAAACGCCCAAACGCGTGTCTGCAGTGCTTCCTGCACACATATGCTTCTAAATATTGCGTTATTTGCTTTTATGGTTAAAAACAAAAGTATTTATGTATTTTATGGCAAAAAGTATTGAATTAGTTTGTATTTAAAATAAAACATCCACATTCCCAACAGTCTTCTTTTTTTTCCCTATCTATTTGTTGCGATGCTATATTTTATTTAAAACACAAAGCGTTAAATACGCTTGACTACATTTTTGAGACTTGTTTCCGATTTTTCAACGCGTGAAATATGCGTTAAAAATTAACTCTTTTTTTCCCCGATGAGTCATTTAGGAACAAACGTGACAATTCGTTTTTTAACACTTGATTGACTGGAACAGTAACAGAAATTGTTTTTTTGCCTCCAGATCTAAACCCGCCTCAGAAACAGGAAAAGGATTCGTAGATAAATATTTTAATACGGGACGGTTAACAAAACAAAAAGTTGTTTAAAACAAAATAAATAAATATAACAAAAGCTCAAACAGTAATAATAAACACGTCAGAGATAAGCTGTGATATTGGCTTTATATTAACGTTACTTGTAAATGATCACGCAATCTCTTTTTCATTTTACTTCAAGTGTTGTGTCTGTTTTAAAGGTATATTTTTGAACAGATATTTTAGTATAGGGCGTGAACTCATAAGCGTGTTAACAAATTATTTTTGCAAAACCTTGAATTAATTTAGAGAAAATTTCGGATCAATAATCAAGATTATTTCCGCACGGGAATGATGCGTAAAAGAATTTTGTTTGTTTATGTACTTAATATAGATTATAATTTATTTTTAATTTTTTTTTACCTCACTCACTGACTTTCGTCTAAAGACGTTCAGAAAGAAAAAACTACAGAATTATTTGACATAACTGGTAACGGACATCACAACGTGACAACAATAAAGACACAGTTTAATTTACATCAAATAATACACAACTCATAAATGCATTATAATCGCGATTTCTTCATCAGTTGGCTACTCGAAATGCTTCTTTTTCAGGTAAAAATGCTTTTTAAAGTTCATTTTTTATTAGCTTGAGTTGAATATGAATAACAGACAAGATAGTTCTTCAATTTTGAAAATAGGGAGGATACAATCTGATAATCTATAATAAAACGGAGAAATATAATCAGTAAAATCGTGAAGTATGCTTAAGTTCGACTCTTAAAGGCTACGTAATTTTTCGACAATATCGTAAAATTTAAATGAGTTGTTGCTCGCGATTGGTTGTTGAGATGACTTTACAACAAGGGTTCTCTTTTTACTTATTTCATTTAAAGTCTCAGGAGCAAATAACAATTATGGCTCTTATGTAAAATAATTGTTAATGACGGATAAAATGACAGCCACTCAGAATGCTAGTTTGAATCACGAAGGGGATAATTAACGTTACATACCAATGACGTGCTCAGGAAGCTGGACAAAATTCCGTGTCTGCAGTAACGGCGTCTGAGTCTGAACCAGTCAAAATTGTAAATCTTCATAAACAATACAAAAAACGTAAGATAGCTGAAAAATTTTACTGGCTAAGGTAAAAAAAAACTAAATGTTTGAGGACTTAAGGAAGAAATCCCATTAAAAATAAAGATGGACGATCCCAAAATAGTTAAGAAAATGTTCTGTTAATTAAAAGAAAATCATCTAGTACTAGAAAAGCATATCTTTTCGAAATTAAAAGTAGCTGGCTAGAAAAAAGGGGCACTGCCCAAGCGTCGTTTGAAGTATGTGCCTAAAAACAATGGTAGAATATCGTATAAAAACAACATCAACGCGTTAACGTTCAGGAAATATATAGTACATATTTTTTTATGCACATATATATCAAAAACTAAATTATTATCCTTACACTTTAGACGGTAGCAATTATTATGATTGTCTCAACCGCAGAATCGCAATGTTGCCTGAGACCTCTCAATTAAATACTTTGCCGATGCTCGCCTAACATAGTATTTTTTCTTCGAGAATGAACCAGCAAGTAGGACAGGTGCAAATGATGAGGCATTTGTTGCGTGCTTTTAACGATGCGCTTTTTTCTCATTAAATAAATGTTTTTCTTACTCGATTTAACAACTAACGTAAGTGTTGAAAATAGCCACGCTTAAACATTGGTAAAAGAAAAGTTTTTGAAATAAACTATCAGTTTTTAAGTAATGTTTCCAGCTCGGGGTATTTTTTTTTCTGGTGAAGTTTTCTGAGTTCTTGTTTTCTCCTCTTTTTGAGAGGTTGCTTGTTTTCTACTAAGTAAAAATATAAGAATAAGAAACTGAAAAAATTGAGCTACGTCAGCGAAAATTCTAGTAGAAACTGTGATGTGTGATGTTTTTGGTGAATGTGATCAAAAGTGAAAAGGATGCATTCTCAATTTCTGCTAAGTAATCAAGCTTGTTTTGCACTCGGGAAGATATTATAGAAGTTTTTTTTTTTTTCTTTTTTTGCTTTCTATGTCTTCATGAATCACCGCTTTTTCCATTATAGGACAATACAATGAATTAATAGTGTAAAACAAAGCACAAAGGACAGTTTGAAAATTCTCCATATTTTTTGAATTTGCAAACCCTTGCCCTGCAATCGGAAGATAGAATTATAAATCTAAGTCTCCACCAAATTGTAGCTTTTTCCCCGCTATAGTGACTCGAAAACAAAAATGTTTTTATGTTTTTTCGCGCCATTCTACAATATTGTTTTTCCCGAAACAATCTACATTTTTTTTTGGATTTATTGTTTCCATTTTTTTTTCAAATTATCACTGCAGTTTTATTTTTCTATTGCGTAGAATGCAGTTCCAAAATTGCACTCTGAAAAACTCGTGCACAAACAATGCTCGTCATTTTTTATTCCTTAATGAGGTTTTTTCCTGGTGTAAGACGAAACAGCAGCAACTGGAAGCTGCCAACTTGTGTGTCATATTGAATTATAAAGAGTTTCATCAGAGCAATAGACTAGGTTGGTGATGTTTTTTTGAGAAGACTAACTACAAATGTTAGTAAATTTGACATACAGGTTAAGACTTAAAAAAAAAAAAAAAAAACTCAGCCTTAACTTATCGATTCCGACTGTCCAACTGAATCTGACTGCTATCAACCAAATATTCTGAAAGCATTTCTTAGGAAACATCTGATACAACGGACGTCTTCTTTCTACGCTGTTTGCATCTATTGATTCATCGTATAAGTTACAGTGAAAAGCATTATTCAAGTTAGAAGATTAAACTATTGCAGTCCGTTATCAGTCTGTGAAAATGTTGATAATTTTGTATCTACATAAGTTTCAGCTTGAATCGAAGTTCGTATCTACGTTCTTTTTTAACACAATCCACTTATATTTCTTTTTAACCGACGAAAAAACGGAGGAGGTTCTCTATTCGACCGGTATATTTTATTTTTTATGTATGACCACTAGGGTGGTCACAAGTAACATGGGGAAAAAAAATTTTCAGCTAATCTTTTGCGGCACCCCCCTAAAAATGTGCCAATGGGCTAGAAAAATGAGATTTTGCAAAGTTTTTAGCTTAATCGGATAATATTAAACACGTGCCGCAGAGAGGGTAAAGTTAAGAAAAAAACAGCGATTTTTTAGCCAAAAAATTGTAGTTTTTTTACTCTGTAAAAACCAAAAACTACTGATCCTAGGAGCTTTATTTTTGGTCTCATTTTGTAGGAAAATTTTCATTTTTCTTTAAGTCTAATCTTATTTAAAGTTTTCGAAAAAAAATTATTAAATATTTTTTCAGAATTTTTCACAAGTCAGGCTGCAACGCAAATCCTCGAATTTGCAAGTAAACATGGGGAAATATTTTTTTTTCAAACTAATCTTTTTGAGGCACCCCCCTAAAAATGTGCCAATAGACTAGAAAAATGAGATTTGAAAAAGTTTTTAGCTTAATCAAATAATATTAAACACGTGCCTCAAAGTGGGTAAAGTTACGAAAAAACAGTGAAATTTTTTAGCCGAAAAATCGTAGTTTTTTTCCTCTGTAAAAACCAAAAACTACTTATCTTAGAAAACTTTATTTTTGGTCTCATTTAGTAGGAAAATTTCATTCTCGTTAAGTGCTATCCCATTCATTTTTGCTATCATGTCCAAAAGTATTTATTTGGCATTTTTTCAGGTTAAATCGTAGAGTATATCAAAAAATAAGAAAATTTTCATGCAAAAAACCTAAAAGCATTACAATATTCAATTACATTTATTTGATTATTGTTGGATTTACTTTTTTCAATTAAAAAAAGGGGTATTTTTCGCGGTACTTTAGAAATAAATGAAAACAACTTAACCCCTTAATTCCTCTATCTTAACACAGAAAAGTACTGCGAAAAATACCCCTTTTTTTAATAGACAAAGTAAAAACAAAATTTCTGTGTTAAGATAGAGGAATTAAGGGGTTAAGTTTGTTTCATTTATTTCTAAAGTACCACGAAAATACCCCTTTTTTTAATTGACAAAGTAAAATCCAACAATAAGCAAATAAATGTAATTGAATATTGTAATGCTTTTAGGTTTTTTGCATGAAAATTTTCTTATTTTTTTGATATACCCTACGATTTTAACCTGAAAAAATGCCAAATAAATACTTTAGACATGATAGCAAAAAATGAATGGGATAGCACATCACGAGAATGAAATTTTCCTACAAAAATGAGACCAAAATAAAGTTTTCTAAGATAAGTAGTTTTTGGTTTTTACAGAGGAAAAAAACTACGATTTTTGGCTAAAAAATTCACTGTTTTTTCGTAACTTTACCCACTTTGAGGCACGTGTTTAATATTATCCGATTAAGCTAAAAACTTTTTCAAATCTCATTTTCTAGTCTATTGGCACATTTTTAGGGGGGTGCCTCAAAAAGATTAGTTGCAAAAAAAAAATGTCCCCATGTTACTTGCAATTTCGAGGATTTTGCGTTGCAGCCTGACTTGTGAAAAATTCTGAAAAAATATTTTAATCATTTTTTTTCGAAAACTTTAAATAAGATTAGACTTAAAGAAAAATAAAAATTTCCTACAAAATGAGACCAAAAATAAAGCTCCTAGGATCAGTAGTTTTTGGTTTTACAGAGTAAAAAAACTACAATTTTTTGGCTAAAAAATCGCCGTTTTTTTTTAACTTTACCCTCTTTGCGGCACGTGTTAATATTATCCGATAAAGCTAAAAACTTAGCAAATCTCATTTTCTAGCCCATTGGCACATTTTAGGGGGGTGCCGCAAAAGAAATTGGAAAATTGATTTTTTGTGACCACCCTAATGACCACGCATAACTTTTTACTGAATAGACCGATTTTGGTAATTTTTTTTTTTTGTTGGAAAGGGTACACCTCCCTGGTGGTCCCATGGTCCCCTGATGCGGGGTTTGAGAACGGAAACCCTGAAGAAATTGAGGGAAAATCTTCAGAATTCCGTTCATGCGCACCCTCTTTTGCGCATGAATTGAATTTCAAATTTCACGCGCACACACTTGCGATTTGATGTCCATTAGGTCACAGTAGCTCGCCGATAGAGTGGCCTAGCGGTAAGACGCTGGGCTCTCATTCGCAAGAGCTTAAGTTTCGATGCTCGACGGAGTCGGTGGATTTTCAAGCAGCAGAAAAAAAAAATGCACTGTCTACGTCGAAACGATTATGCGGCATGCAAAATCGCAGTTTTTACTGATAGAAACATATTTAGTCCTGAGTACCCCAATTTTTTAAAAAAAATATATTTTTCAGGCTCCCATCACATAAAACTTTTTAAATTTTAAAATTAGTGATGCACTAATGAATCGGCGGTAAATATTTACTTTGTGGATTAACCTGTAGGCCAGTTTTTAGAATCATAATCGGGTAAAAAAACTAGTAATTTAAAAAATGTTTTTAATTAAATCAGCATAGAAATAAAATCCTAAAAAAGAAAAAAAAAATGTTGTTAGTGGCAATCGCTTAAAAATTTTAGACGCTTTAGAAAAGTGAGATGAAGCGTCACGATGGCAACATGACACTATTCCGGGTATACATTTACACTGAAAAGAATGAAATAAAAATAAAATTTTATAAAAAAAAAGTAAAACCGACCTCAAAAAACGCAGCTGAAAATAGCTCTAAAAAGTAAAAAAATAAATTTATTCTTTGAACACCATCGATACTACTTTTAAACATGAGTTTTTGAAGTCGGTGCCGAAACAGTTAATAAAATCATTCGTGCCCATTCTTCAGTTACATGTTTTCATAATAAAAAACAGCCATAAATATTTCATAATCAATTCCAAGTGTTGTTTGAGAGGAAAAAATCAATCAAATGGTACAATCAATGGGTACGAATGATTTTTATTAACTGTTTCGGCACCGACTTCAAAACTCATGTTTTAAAAGTAGTATCGATGGTGTTCAAAGAATAAATTTATTTTTTACTTTTTTAGAGCTATTTTTCAGCTGCGTTTTTTGAGGTCGGTTTTTACTTTTTTTTTATAAAATTTTTATTTTTATAAAATGTTACAGTGGACGACTTAGCACTCATGAAACAATAGTCAACGTAATGTTACACCTTCGGAGGAAGC
>JAXGGA010014922.1:0-30665 GCA_038373865.1 Uloborus plumipes | reverse complement strand
GCAGTTTAAATTTTGATTAGAACGAACCCAGACTTTTAAATAAGTCGGAATTTCTTTCCGTTAAGCAAAAGCTCCTTCTAAGCCTCCCTAACAAAAGAAATGTTGAACTAACTCCCTTAATTCAACTGCTGATAGTGAGAGGACATCACTCCCATTAAGGGCTTGTCCCGAACCCGCCCCAAACTCTTTAAAGAGATACGTAATTCTGTTATACCTTCCAGCCCACCCCGCGTTATCTCATTTAACAGGCACGACTCGCCTTTCATTGGGGTCCTTGGGGAACAACAATCGCCTGTCTTTTTAGATCGATCGATGGGAGGACGTTTTTGTTCTTGACTTTTTTCGCACTTGCTTAAACTTGCGCACATACAACAGTTCAGGGGGATAGTGGATCAAGTTCAAATTTATTTTTGTTCTTGTTGCGTGTTATCTGTTTTACGTGTTACGTTGATGGTAATTAGGGTTACAAAGAAAATTTGTTAACGTATCCGGGGTTCTATCTTTCTTAGGCTATTAAATGTTAAATTGTCTGGGAAATGATGCATATTGAAGATATTTATTCGTTTAGTTGGAAATAATTTTTATTAGTCAGTATTTCCGGGGAAGTTTATTCACTTCTAATATTTTAGCCATGTTTCGTCTTTTCTTAGATATTGTTGAAAATATAATATTTTTTGATGAGATTGTTTAACTTATATATTTACTATTAATTATTAATTAACTATTTTCGCTTATTTATTATTTACTTATATACTATTTACTATTAATTAACTATTTTTGCTAAAACTTGACCATTCACAATTTAGAGATACCAATATTTACATCTTCAATTTATTCCATGAATGCAACAAATGACTCATTTATCTTCTTTTTAGTGCACTAGACCCACAAGGCACACAGAAGGAAATCTGCGGCATTTTCATTTTTTTTGAAGAAAATGTAAAACATTCAATTTTACTACCCCTTCATAATAAATATGTTTGACAAAATTCTGAAATATATATACGAGTTACAAATTCTTGATGTAATACAGTTTTCGAGATTGATCAAGTTTGAATTTCAAAACGTTTGTAAATGCTCCCTTTTACTCAACAATGCTTCTGCATCTAATTTGTTAATATGAAAGATGACGTTTTATGGGAAGTTACTTTATTCCTGTTTAAATAGCTAGATTTTTCGTATTTGCTTCACAAGTAATATAATATGCCTTGACACTAATCTGAAGTCAGCTGCTGTAAATCCATATTTCCAAAAATTTGAATAAACGCTTTCAAACTCTCAGAAATTATAATAACAAGTAAGCGTGCTTACCTCTAAAATTTAATCTACGTTTTTGTTTTGAAGTATAGAGAAATTACGCGTGAATGCTCAATTTAAAATGAGGTATCGCTTTCTGGGATTTTTTTTCTTTTCTTTTGAAATTGGCAGGAAAAAATACAATTTATGAAGACGTGTTTACTAGAGCTGAAGTTTGGAATTCAAGGAATTTAATTTAGATAGCTAAGGCAGAAACAATGTTACATAAGCGTTTTACAGTTTCAAAACATTTTTTACTTGTAACTAGTATCATAATGGTTTTTGTCTTTCAAAGCTTTTTTTCATACATTTCATTCAATTTAGAATCCCCCTTTAAATAAAAAAAATAAATAATAATAATAATAATAACAATAATAATGATGATGATAATAATAATAATAATAATAATAATAATAATAATAATAATAATAAACACATATTTACTTATGATTAAGTACTGTCTAAAATTTTTTCGTGCAACCTCCGCCACATCTGCGCACGCGTCAAGTCTCTTCTGACTATCTCGAAATAGGGGAGAAATGCAACAAGGAAGTTACAAGCAAACAAAAGCTGAAATCATCGGGAAGTGCGCATTCTAAACCTATCTTCCCCTTTTTCAAATGGAAGCGTTCTTGGATGCCAGGCGCACAATACGCAAACAAATAGTAATTTATTGATGCTTATATATTAACAGCTGTAAAACATCACAGTATTTTTAGGAGTAAAAATACAGGGTGTATCATAATAATTTAAAACAAAAAGAATGGCATAGTACAAAGGGTGTAATTGATTATTTATTTATGTATTTAATAATATAGTTACAAATCTCCGGCTTTTGAAATTGCCTCTTAAGGTACCGTTTTTCGAAATTGTGCAATCCATGCAGTAGAAAAATGAGGAAACAGACTGTTTTAAAATACTCTAAAACGCTACGGATCATCCCCGTTTCAAGATATTTTTGCTCAAAGTTTGGTAAGAAAAACCACAATACATTGACAATAACAATCGCTGAATAACGATGTTTCAGGTACCTAGTTCATCCAAATGCTAGATCAGTCGTTCTGTATCAAACTATATTACCATCGCAGTGTTTCTAAGAGGACCGTGATGGAAATAATCCAACTTGCTCACTAATGGTGACTCAGACACTTTAAATATGTTTGTTGTCACAAAATCTTCCAAGTTTAAATTCCAAATCAGCACAACTGGAGGTGTAGGGCCAGGGGCTGCTCGGTTCGTGATCTAGATCAGTGGTTCTCAACCTTTTTACAGCTACCGCCCCCTTTAGGATTGAAATTTGTTTCAATGCCCCCTTTGAGAACGGGCAAAATACTTGAAGGGGGAGGGGAAAGCAATTCTCTGGACCGGTTTAACTCTATAATTTTTCCCGAACAGATTACTGGAAAATGACTATAGAGCTGAAAAACTTATGATTAAGGTTTATTTTTTTACTTTATATAGTTTTTTTTTAAGCGAGCTTTTTTTTTCCTCTTAAAAGAGTTTGTCAGAGTGATAATCAAGTGCAAATAAAGATGCACCGTTTTCTACATTTTTATTTGAAAACAAACATATTTTGAAAAATACACTACGTTCAAATAGTTCCTTGACCAGTCCGATTCCAAACATTGTGCACAGTGTTGTTCTTATTTACTTGCAACTATACAATACACATCCCCTATTTATTATGTATGGATATAGGATTTTACTGTGGAAGGACAATAACAAAGCCGGATCTTGTAATTTTCCCAGGAGCGACAAAGACTTGAAAATATGACCCATACCAGTCCCCCTTAAAGATCATGAATCAAGTTTTAGTTTGAAAAAAAAAAAAAAAAAAAACTGAAATAAGTTGATTTTACAAATTACAAGATAAATTAAATTCAAAGAAATTATTTTTGAGTAATTTATTGCTGCGAAGGTTAGATAAGAGAACAAGAGTTATAAGTAAACCTATGGCGAGATGAGAGTAAAGGTGGAGGTGATATATTGAGGATATCGACCGAAATTAGTTTGAAAAACGAAGTCTTTAAAATGCAGTTTCTTGAATCTTATTTTTCTTAGTATTGAGTAGTACTTTAGTTCAAATTCCGTCAGAGGTGAAACATTTAAAATTGATGCAATTTTAGGCAATTTTTGGTAAGGTTAACTACAGAGAAAGAGGTCTCTCTTAATGATCTTTCAAAATTGCATAAATATTATTTTCAATGAAAAAACATCTACATATTTGTGTACACTTCTCAAAAATGCTTTACAGAAAAATTCTTGAATAAAAATATTTAAATATTCTTTGTTAAGATTTTAAATGAATTTTAAGTTAACTAAAAATGGGTAAACTTTGCATGATGATGTTTGTTGTGTTTTGTTATACAATGATCATTCAACATCAACTCGTAATGAACTCTGCAAAAAAAAGCTGTTGTTTTTACAGTATTGCCAGCAGAGGATCCAGTTTAAAACAGCAAAAGTACAGTAATAAACTGTAAGACTAGCTATTTTACAGTTTATTTCCGTAAAACTAACAATTTTAGTTTATTATTGTAAAATTAGCAATTTTACATTAAAATTATCTGTATTACTCTGTAAAAACAACAGTATAATACTGGCAGCAGAAGTCCCAGTTTGAAACTAAATGCACTGTAATAAACTAAAACTAGCAATTTTACCCTTTGCTACTGTCAGATGAGCAATTTTACAGTTTATTACTGTAAAAATAGCGTGAAATAAGCTATATTATACTTTAAAAACAATATCTGTTTTAAAAGTGTATTTACTGCAACTGCAACTCTAAATTTTTAAGTAATTGCGTTTGTCTAAAACACAAAATATAAGCATCATACTTATTATGATTTCCTTAGTATAACGATCCCTTTTATTCTAAAAAAGAAAAGAACTATAGTATCTCAATTTTTTAATGAAGGCCATGTGTAACAAACGACATTCTTATGTTCCAAGGAAAACACGCTTTTGAGGTTCTACAATACATCCCTCTCAAAGAAATACGATGTTTTCTTTTCGAAAAAGCCATTTCTTTCTTCTCCAAAAACAAGATGTTTTCCTTTAAGATAAACCTTATTTCTTTCTTCACGTAAACACAATGCTGTTTTTTTTTTTTTTTTCAAAGACAAACATAAAATGTCTTTGAAAAAATACATAATGTACATAAATTTTGTAACGCTAGAAACCGTTATTTTCAAATCTTGCTGCATAATTCCTACCATCTTTAAAATGCTTAGTGAGATTATATGAGCCTGGAACATCTTACGAAAGAGAAGAATTGTCGTTTTATAAATAAATTCAGGACACTCTAGGAGGTTCCATTCTTTATGTCTGATTTCCTTGAAGCTATTTTGAATTGCATCTGATTGTGTTCGGCTTTTATGTTTCATTCGGATAATAACCACATGCACACTTTTGAATATTTGCAAATTAAATTTCGTGTCGTAAATCAAATATTTTACAGTAGAAGTTTTATAATTAAAAAAAATAAAATAAAAATCAAATGTATAGAAATCAAAGAAAAAAAAGAAAAAAGATATAGATATAAACATAAGAGCTGTTTATTTCAAAAGTGGGATAATTTAGTTTTCGCAAAAAAAAAAAGGTTCCAAATGGTAATTGTTTATTTAACATTAGCATGATATTTTTATCTGATATAATTTAGAGTTAAGAAGAGTATAGGGAGTCGGAGCACTTTACTCCGTTTTTCTACTTTACTTTTTTTCTCACAAGAAAAATCAAATAAACAATTTGGTTTTCTACCAGGAGTTTTTTTTAATCTTTCTTCATTATCCCAGATTTTTTATTTATTTATTTATTAATAATAATAATAATAATAATAATAATAATAATAATAATTATTATTATTATTATTATTATTATTATTATTATCATTTATTTTTTTAACCTCTACTTCAGTAACTTTTATTTTTATATTAATTTTACAACGTAACTTTGTGCAGTCAACCAGCGTGCCTACGGCTCGGATTACGCTGGTCCCTATTCCCTATCACCAGGGGCGGTACAACGTACCCCTGGACGAAACGAACCTCAATGCCCCAAATTGTATTTTGGATGAAAGTTTACCGCTACATTAAAAAAAGAGTTCATTGAATGCATTGACTTAAATATCTCGCAGTAACAAAAACTGGGCTTATCTCACTTTCAAAATGAGCGGTTAAAAATACAAATTAAAAAAAAATCTATTAAAAGAATGCAAGAAGTTTTAGTTTCACACATTTTCGATTGGATATTTTATCAGATGTTTCGGAGATAAAGTTATTCGTTTATGTTGTGCTAAGAAGAGAAAAGTTTTAAGAGTGAGAAAACAAAAGTCTACACTTCACTACTAGAATGTACTGCATTCAGAGCTGCTTTAACCTTCATTTTAATGAAGTTGGTTTGTTTAACAGTACACAGTACAGTGACAAAAGGTACATGTTATCAAACTTAATAAATAACTATGGCTTCAAATAATTTGCTCCGGTCTAGTGCAGTTTAATAACGCAACCATTTTTCAAAATTTCTCTCCTTTTTTGAAAACTGGAAAATAAATGACGGTTTCACTTTTTCAGAGCTTAAACCAAAAGAGCAGTCTCCCTGCTGAAAAATCACATGTTGCCAAGCTGGTATATTGCGTCTAAATTGTTTCCTAATACAGCAAATTTAAGGAAAGGAAGAAATTGCAAACTGTAAAGTTTATTCTACAAAGTCTAACTTTTAGAATTAGTTATGAATACTTTAAACCGCAAGAAAAAATAAAATAACTAAGCGGAAATTGATTTTTTTGCTATGAACATTTTACACTTTCTGCAAATGAAACAACCATTAATATATCTTTTGCAAATTTTCAGGGCTCTTTGTTTTTATATATTCAAACTAATTTAGTAAAATGTGCATTTAAAATCAAAAAAATAGATATTGCAACTAATCTCTAAGCGATGCAGACACTCTGGCGAATAATTATTTGACATTTTGAAAAAAAGAAGTCGTATGCTTTATTCCCACCATGGGTTATAAACTATCGTTTTTGAATGACTTATTCCTACAGGATGATACAAAGCTTCAATAATACATAAATTGAACTCTTTGCAGGATTCTGATCCAGTTGTGTTGCTGTACATTAAAATCAGAAAAGAAAATTTTTATTTCAACATGGTGAAGCTCATTATCATGTAGTTTAAGGGGTTTTTTTCCCGGATGTTTCGCTAGAACGTTATCAAACTTGGGTAAAAGCTTCATTTTTGAATTTTGTATTCTCACCGCCATCGGCAAACATGAACAAGCAATTTGCATTTTGGCTGCTTTTCGAAAAAAAATTCCCTTAAAAATCCAAATTACGGATTACCGCTGTTGATTTTCAATGCTTCGCGCGGATCCGTTAATAATAATAAAAGTATAAATAGTAGTCGTCTTTGGAGAGCCCTTCGTAATTACGAAAACTTAGGCCCCGAAAAATATTTTCTATTATCATATTAGCTGATATCTTCTTTTTCGTGCAAATCAAGTTACGCGAAACTAAGTGCTTTTAACCAATATCAACAACAATATAACAACAACAGCATCATCAGTAATAAAGGTAATAATAATACACAGTGATAATGAGCTATACTAATAAAGCGCATGCAACAACAATAACTGAACTATTTTTCTTGCAAGTCTTTTCATGTATGTAAAGTAAAGCTAGGACATATGAACAATTATTTTTTTAAAAAACATAATGTGCATTTTTTAAAACCAAGATCGAGTAGTTTGTTTTGAAAAAAAAGCACCTTGTTTGAAATAATTTATACTTTTGCGCAAAAGCAAAGTTTTCCTTTGATAAGATGAGAATGTACTTGAAAAAAAAAATGCTAGAAAGGGGGGGGGGAGAGTAAAACGCATTCTGAACTCGAAAGAAATATTGCATGGACAAATTCGATATCTTTGCTATCTAGTTTTATGTTCTCGGTATTTTTTACGACAAATATTTTTTCCTAACACTACAGTTTCTGTTATTTCCCTCTCTTGTTTTTATTTTAGAGCTGGTTAGTTTCATCGAAAGCGTTTGAAAATGGGATATTTTTTTTTTTTTTTGTAAGGGTGGGCGAGTTTCACCAATGCGCTTACTTTTAGTATTTCCTATTCATAGTGCAAAGAAGGAGTTGTACCAGTTCGTGGCATATTTCAAAATTGGTAATAAAATTGTCTTTCAAGAGCAAGGTACAACCTTGAGACAACAGATTAGGAAAAAATTGAGTGCAGAACAAGTATTCCATTTTGGTATGCTACCTGTAAAGCATTTCCGCCCAACGCTCATTTAAAGCAAGGAAATACGCACTTAAAGCTTACACATACTTTGAATTCATATACTTCATGCAAAACACCAGCAGAACCTAGTTGTGGTGTATTTGGTAACACTTTAGACTCATAAATTTGCAGACAGGGGTTTTATGCTGGCTAGGAAACTTAATTTTTAGTTCTTTTATTAATAATTAAAATAAAATAGCTGTTTTCTATTTACTCTTTATTGTTAATTCGTACGTAACATATACACTGAAGTGACAAAAGTCATGGGATAGCAATATGCAAATTTTCAGATGGCAGTAGCATCGCATAGAACAGGTATAAATGCGCAGTGCTTTTACAGAGCTTTCATTTCTGTTCAAGTTATTCATGTGAAGAGGTTTTAACGTGATGATGACCGCACGACGTGAATTAACAGACTTTGAACGCGGAATGTTAGTTGGAGCTAGACGCATGGGTCATGCCATTTCGGAAATCGTTAGAGAATTCAACATTCCCAGATCCACTGTGTCAAGAGTGTGCCGAGAGTATGAAATTTCAGGCATAACATCCCACCATGGACAGCGCAGTGGTCGACCGCCTGCACTTAAAGATCGAGACCGGCGACGTCTGCAAAGAGTCGTAAATTCTAACAGACAAGCAACACTGCGTCAAATCACCGTAGAAATCAATGTGGGACGTACAATGGACGTGTCTGCTAGAACTGTGCGGAGAAATTTGGATTTCTTGGGCTATTCCAGCAGAAGACCGACTCGAGTGCCTTACTGACAGAACGACATCGCTTGCAGCGACTCTCGTGGGCACGTGAGCATATCGGTTGGTCCCTAGATGAATGGAAAACCGTGGCCTGGTCCGATGAGTCACGATTTCAGCTGGTAAGAGCCGATGGTAGGGTTCGAGTGTGGCGCAGACCCACGAAGCCATGGACCAAACTGTCAGCAAGGCACTGTTCAAGCTGGTGGTGGCTCCGTAATGGTGTGGGCTGTTTTTTCATGGCATGGACTTGGTCCTCTAGTGCGACTGGACCGAACATTGACTGGAAATGCTTATGTGCAGCTACTTGGAGATCACTTGCACCCATTCATGGACTTCATGTACCCAAACAACGATGGATTTTTATGGATGACAATGCGCCATGTTACCGGGCCACAACTGTTCGCATTGGTTTGAAGAAATTCTGGACAATTCCAACGAATGATTGGCCACCTAGATCGCCGACATGAATCCCATTGAGCATTTATGGGACACCATCGAGAGGTCTGTTCGTGCCCAAAATCCTGCCCCATCAACGCTTTCACAATTATGGACGTCTATCGAGACAGCATGGCTCAATATTCCTGCAGAAGACTTCCAACGACTTGTTGAGTCCATGCCACGTCGAGTTGTTGCACTTCGCGGGCAAAAGGAGGGCCGACACGATATTAAGAGGTATCCATGACTTTTGTCACTTCAGTGTTTTTACATAAATATCGGTTTTAAAATATTTTTCTTATTACAATCAGCAGCAGTAAGAAAAAAGACAAAATAAAGAGCAAAAAAGAGAATAATTGATCATGATGTAATACTTGTACTTTTTTTTTCTTGTACATTCAAATAGTTTTTCACAAGGTGTTCTTTAATTTTCTTAAATATAATTTATTCATTACTCCACCTTCGTTTTTTGAATCTGTTGGTTCCTTATTTAGTGTTTCACCTAATTTCATTGCTTCATTTGTCATTCTGGTTTAAATTAAGTACAGCTCATGATCGCTATTTTCAACGAAAAATTTACTAACTGATATCTAAAAGCCAATATATTTCAGAGGTAATGAATAAAATTGAAATCTTATGCCGCATTCAATGTTAATATAAATACTTGATGGAAATGACGTCGGATTTATAATCGGTTTATAAAAGAGTTATAAGCAAAATTAAAGATGAATTACGAGAGTCGTATTTTCCACGTAATGGTACACACTTGCCTCATCATAATGGTACGCACTTGCTCCGCATAATAGTACGCATATGCCTCACGATAGTGGTACGCACTTGCCCCATCATAATGGTGCGCACTTACCCCCACCTTACTTTAAAGAAAGGGAAAGTGCGTACCGTCATATAAACAAATTTTAGTTAGAGTATTTGATCAAAATACCCCATGTATGTTATTAGTAGCTATTACTTAAAAGAAACAACTTGCATTTCTTGACTTTAATTGCTTGGTATGACTACAAGAGAAACTGAAACAAAACCTTCTCAATCTTTACTTAAGAGTTTTTTTGAAGACATTTAAGTTATGCCTGATTGTGTTTCGTCTATTGAATCCAGGCCTGAATTCTACCTATTGAAATTATCATTAGACAGTTATCTAACATAGTCGATGCGTTGCAGAAGCCATTTCAAGACAGTGTTCATATAATTCCCAGTGGACGCACTTACCCCGTGGACGCACTTACCAGAACTCACCCTATATCTATTTTCTACGTCAAATCTAAAGTAGTTTTCTTTTCGAATGAATTTTATCCATCAGTGATAGACTTAAAACACCGTAAATCAATTTATATATGAAAATTATAAGACATAACTCTATGTGCTGAGTCCAGAATGTCCAATAGAACCCATAGTCTTGGTATTTGATACTAATTTAGCTTGGACCAACCGGGTGTACGAGTCAAAGTTTTTTTTTTTTTTATTTTATTGAAAATTCAAATTAGTTTTTCTAACTTCATTTTTAAATTAAAATTTCCCACCTATCAAATAAGGGGGAGGAGAATTCCTGCATCCCTTACTACTTCATATCATTCCAATAGGAAATTTTTCCTGCGTAAGATGAAATTTGCTCCAACTTTTTCAAGTAATTAGTGCAAGTTTTGTAAGTGTTTCCACTTAATTAACTACCAAAGGCCAAAATTTGATTTAATAGCTGAGTGTAATGCTATTAGACTGCTCTTTAAAGGGATTAACTTGGAACGAGTTTTCAAAAGTTACAAAGCCTCAATATATGATAACAAAAAATAAGTAAAATGTAACATCAAAGTTAAATGCTAACGTCTAACGTACCTAATTTCTCATGTGAAGAAAAAAAAAAATCTGAGAAATATAAAAACAGAGCACGGTTCTGATAATCATGCAAAATTTCTGTTTAATTAACTAATTTCTACGATTTTTTGTAACCAAATTGTTTTTACCGTGACCAAACAGTTTTTACCGTTTTTAACAAATGGGTTGACACCCAGTGCATTTATGTAAGAGGTCAACAATTACTGCAGTAATTTTTGACAAAAAATGGATGGAACTCAGAAAAATTCTTAGATTCCAAGCATAATTTCTAAAACATATTAACCCCACCGAATAGTATTTATATTCTCCCCTTTTGCAACATTTCTCTGAGGGCATAAAGTGGGTTGTCAGCTTTAAATATTCCAAAGAGGTGAATACACTTTATAGACCTGCAATTCATTTCCTTACGGCTATACATATTCGGGGAAATATCTCTGGATATAAATAGATCAATAGTATATCTTTAGAATGGTTTGAAAAGAACTTCACTTGCTTCATAGCGTATGAATCGTTTAGCCTCCTTTTCCGATGATTTATGATGCTCGTTAAAGGCACTTCTCGAAATTGGGAATTTCAGACTTTTGTATTCACGTAAAATGTCCCATCCATATCCTCTTGGAATTTTTTCTCATCTTAATATAGAAAAGAGAGGGTTATACAAGAAAAATAAAAGTCTCGATCTTGAAGATTGTGGGAGGAAAAAGGAGGTTAGAAATGATGAAATATAAATAAACCGCTATATATTGGTATAATATGCGGTGATTTAAACCGTGCAAGATATATCTGAATGAGAATAAAGATGGATGATTATTGACTTTGCTTGGGAAAAGTCATAGATCTCAAAATATGATAAAAAGTGCTTATTCAAAGATTTCGATAAACTTATATTTGTAAAAACTAATCCCAAAGCTTTACGTGCTGAAATTAAAAACACATGTTTTCTACTCTTTTCTTGAATTCAAAAGATATATTCCATACTTTATTAATGCAGTATTTTTTTTAAGTACTTTGTCGATGCAATATACCGCCAACTCGGTTATTTCGATGCATGGAATGCAATTTCGTGCTTATTATGCACTCATACGAAAGTAACCAAGTTGAAGGCAAAAATCCTCTTATAGAGCAAATAGAGCCAAAAAAAAAAGATAGCTAATGTGAACTTAGAATACCTGCGAGCGACTGCACTTGGTACAGTACAACTCGTAAATTTTGATGAGAGCAGAATAAGCTCGAAGCAGCTGTCCATGGATCGAAATGGTCGAGCTGGCGGTGTATTGCATGTTTCTGCCTTAGCCCTTGCTTAGGGGCGGTTACTCACTGCTTTATACCTTGCGCTCTGCCTAAAAAATTTACGAGTTGTACCGTACTAAGTGCGGTCGCTCGCTGGTATTCTAATTTCACATTAGCTATCAGTTTTTTTGGCTCTCTTAGCTATATAAGAGGATTTTTGCCTCCAACTCGTTCACTTTCGCATTCCATGCCGATGAGTTCATAATAAGCACGAAACTGCAGTCCATGGATTGAAATAACCGAGTTCGCGGTGTATTGCATGTTCAGGCCTTAGCCCTTGCTTAGGGGCGGTTACTCACTGCTTTATACTTTGTAGATATTTCTGTAAAAATATCTATTTTCAGTATTTAATATCCAAATAACCCAATGTGAAAAACTCTGTAAAAACTGTCACATGGTTTTAAGTGCATTTATATTTTACAGATTCAAAATAGGTTAGGTATTAAGATATGTAGTGAAATGCATGCTCATTGATGAGCTTTTTTTTTTTTTTTTTTACTTTTTTTTAAAATAAAAACGTAAACATTTTCCATCTAAGCATAGACATATTAATTCAATTGGAATGTTTTATAATAATAAAAAAAATGCCATCCTAGAATAAAATTTACTAGGAAAAATGTCGCTGCGTTATGTGTTTTAGTCCGAAATGAATACCATGCTTTTCTTATACTTTATTTAATGCTTTAAGCAAAATTTCTTTGTCAAAAGCATTTAGTGTAACTTTCACAAATTAAGAAAGTATCTATTAACCTATTCATCGTTGTTTTCTAGGCATTTAACACATATCACTACATTTTTCCAAGTCTTGAATTTTTGCCTATTTTTGTCATTTGCTACAATTTATCTTCAGGCGCTAATAATTAATGTCAATGTATTGTTACAGAGGCATTCAGTGCCCATCATAGATACCATGCAAATAT
Organism: Uloborus plumipes; assembly: GCA_038373865.1. Classification (NCBI taxonomy): domain Eukaryota; kingdom Metazoa; phylum Arthropoda; class Arachnida; order Araneae; family Uloboridae; genus Uloborus; species Uloborus plumipes. Next base: position 17,838 of record JAXGGA010014922.1, on the reverse strand, counting down.
GCAGCTCTTTTTTTTTGCCAATATTTCAGCTTTGCTGGTAGTAGTTTTTTTCCCCTTTTCTCTTCTTCTTTTTTTTTCTTAGGGGGGGGGGGGTACTTTCCGACTTTCAGAAACTCATTCTTTGCAATTATAAATATAAAATACAAATATTTTCTGCTGCTTTAACTTTTTTATTTAAAAAAATCAGTGTACAAATCCGTTGTAGTCATTTAGAACCCGGGTGATTCAACGTCTTGCATATTAGAATAATTTTTCGGTAAGTAGGCTATTGTATTAAGACATTGGACTGTATTTTATGTTATTGCAGTTCCCCAAGCTGCAGATCGAAATGGACCTTGTAGATGTCTATACAATGTGTTGGAACAAAAGCAATTGTATATTTTCTTACGACATATTAACTATAACAAACTAAATTAACTAAAAATAAGTTTACATATTTATAAGAGATGATAGCCATGAAATATTATACAAATAATTATTAAAATAAAAATTCTATGCTAAGCTTATTTTTATGAATGGTAATTGTTACTGAAAATTGAGACTCGTATCTCAAAACTCATACGATGATTTCTTAAAAGAAAAAAATACAGAAAAGTAAAACGCGCTTTACTCATTGGTTTTGACGCAGCAGTAAAAGAGGGCAATAAAATGAAGACTTTCATTTTAACACCTCAAACAAACCGAAAAACATTATGTTTTTTTGTTTATTCAAGCATCTGAAATGCAAATACAACCACTACTGTAAAGAGGAAATGAAAACCTGAAATAGCAGAGACGAAAATCAATACGACGCTCCATCTTAACGTTCCGAAACACGTACTTAAGAATAATCCAAAAATTATATATATATATATATATATATATATATATATATATATATATATATATATATATATATATATATATATATATATATATATATACAGTGGCGTATTCAGGAATTGATTTTGGGGGGTGCACATCGAACATCGACACGGTGATGAGAAAGGAAAAAAAAATCAAGAAATATGGTGAAACTTTAAAAGCGCAGTATTTCGATTTTTTTTTCTATTGAACGTTGCTCAAAGATTGTTTTTTTTTCTTTTTTCACAAAAATGAATATCATACAAGAACAATAAGGCGCGGGTACATCGCTCATTTTCCTCTTACATTTCCACAATTACAGAATAACAATTAGTTTTGCTTCTTATTGTCGAAAACAGAAATAATATGACACTATTTCAGTGTCCATAAAGTATTTTTCATTGAAAAAACCTGAAGCATATTTACATGAAGGTTACATGTTTTTTCAAAATTCGGTGCCACCATTTTTTATAGTCTTACAAAATCTTGGGGGGTGCATTGGTCCCTTGGCACCCCCCCTGGATACACCACTGTGTATATATATATATATATATATATATATATATATATATATATATATATATATATATATATATATATATATATATATATATAGTAAAAAAGTAACATAAGCATAATAATCTGAGCTTTATGAATGTAGTGAGTTAGTGAGTTGGGTGCCCAGAATTGATTTTTTTTTTTTTTTTTTGCCGTTTGCCCCTTCAAGAATGTAGATTTTTTGGGGATTAAATTTTCTAAGAATGTTAAATTTTTTAAGTCTTAAAAGAAAATGTTTTGTTTTATGCAACAGTGAAGTAGTGCATCAATGATTTAAATCATGGGCTTGAATCAGAATTTAAGGCATTTTTTTCTTTGATGTTGTATGTAAATACTTTCTTAAGACCTAGAAATATTCTTTAAATTTCTGAATACCACTTGTGTTGCCTTTTTCTTAATCAGTGCATTACCGACGAACAAAATGTTAGGTTTTGGGTTTGTCCTAACTTAATAATATTCAATATGTCTTTCAGAAATTAACATGATATTTTTTTAAAATCACAGACCATGTTTTTTTTTTTTTTTGCAAATATTGAAGCAGTCAGAAGGCACTATGACAAGTGGTTAAAGTAAAGAGAAACACTAACTGCTCAGTCTTTTTGTTAACTGTATGTATATTTTTATGAAAAATGATTAATAAACAAAATGTACTAACACATATTTATGCAATTAAAAATTTATTAAGTTGATAGTCCAGCTTTAAGAGCTAATTGCAAAGCAAAACTGAACCATACGTCAAAACAGCTGATGGTTATACTTACACTGTAAAATATGAATGTTGTTTTTACGGTATTATCCAGCTAATTTCATTGTATTAAACTGTGAAAATTTCAAATTTTACAGCAATAAACTGTAAAATTGCTAATTTTACAGTTTATTACCGTGCATTTTAGAGTTTTAAACTGGAACCTCCGTTGCCAGTATTATACTGTTGTTTTTGCAGTATAATTTTGCTAAATTTTACGGAAATAAACTGTAAAATGTCTAACTTAACAGTAATAAACTGTAAAATTGCTAGTTTTACAGTTTATTACTGTGCATTTTACAGTTTTAAATTGGAACCTCGGCTGCCAGTATTACACTGTAAAAACAAGTTTCTTTTTCGTAGTATACGGTGGAGTGACAAAAAATCAAAATCCGATGAGCGTTAAGTAATAGAGTGGAAAACTTTGCCTTTTGAACAGATATTTTGCCTGTTTTGGAGATAGGTATTTTTAACAGCAAAATATATTGAGGGTTCACTTTCGCTTTGAAGTTGAGCCTTAGTGCAAGAAAAAAGCAACTGGAAACAGTTGTAATGAACTCATTAACATTCAAAATTAAAAAAAAAAGTCTTGATGTAAAAGCACGCAAGTGTAGGCTTTGTGTAGGTTACACGCTGTATTTTAATTATTAACTATATTTTAAAGTGCCACACATGATTTGAAATTAATCAACATCGCGTCAAAATGAAACAACATCAGAAAGTTATTTATTTTTTGTAAATAAAATGTCATAGTAATTCCTACTAGTATGTAGTTTTTTCCATACGTACATTAATTCGACGTATTTCTTAATTTTTATCAATTCAAGAGACTTTTTAAAAGTCTCTAAAAAGCAGCAACGACACTGCTGTCTAGGAACAGCTAGTAGAATCATACAATCATAAAATATTAACCGATGAGAAAAACATAAAAAAAGTAACAGGAATTTAATTTTTTTGTTCATGAAAAAAAAATGTATTATTTTAGGAGAAAAGTGCAACGAAGAGATAAACAAAGTCCTGAAAATTTAATTGTAATCTCCTAATTAAAAACGGATTTTAACTTAAAATTTCAAAGCAACAAGTTTCTTATTTATTACAGAATGATGCTTATTCAAATAAACAAAAGTAAAAAAAATAGCCGAAATAATCTTTATTCAAAATAACAAGCTATCAGTTTTGTATCATTTGTTTGCGCATTGCATCTAGTTTGCAAAACAAAGATTCAATTTTCTGCAAAGTAATTAAATACCTTAAAAAGGAACTCGAAATAATTAAGGATTTAAAGGGGATTTTTTTTTTGCATGTTTATTTCTATTTGATTATTTTGGATTTCGTAGAAGTGTTTTTTCGCAAGAGTATCATTTCTGTCGAATTTTATTTTCCATCTCTTTTCAGATGAAGAAAACAAATTTTAAATTGAAGATTTATACGATTGCTAATTTAAAATTAAAATACGCATTAGCTTATTTTTGAGAAGTTGCATGTCAAGAATCACGATATTCATGTGTTCTATGCGTAAGAAAGAAAAAGTTATCTCGCCAAAAAACTATACTTTATTGGATGCAGAACTTGTTCGAATGAGGGAGGGGAAGATAACACAGGTCCAAGTGGAGAGTTTTTCATCCTGCTGTATTTTTCAGAGGAAACCATTTCTGTGGAGGGGAGAGAGGGAAATTTTAGCTTTAGGAGATCCTACTTCCCTCCTACGAAAAGTTTTGGTTTTTAATGATTTAAAATAAGTGCAAAATAAAACTGGTATAACGTCACGTATCGATTATAACGTTACACCAGTTTTATCGATTAAGTCATTCCTTTGCATTAGACGCATCTGCAGCAGAATGCTGCCACCGCTTTTACGGAGTAAGGTTACAAAAAATGTTTTAGAGTGTGATTATCTGGTTTCTTTTTCGAAACTTGATACAAAAAGTAGAAGGAAAATGAAGACGAACGACAGTTTCAAGATATGATCAGGTTCAGAAAAAATGAACACCTGCACTGACCTTAACCATCAACAGGGACGAATACAAGGGATGGGTGGGGGGAGGGGGCGCCCCTCCTTTGAGGGACTAGTAAATTTTCAATATTGAAGTCCAAAACAGCTTTTTTAGACAATTTTCGATGCTAGCAGAAGCGGAGGTCTGGAGCTTTCCTCAGGATACGTTTCGCAATTTAAGTTCAAAACACACCCAGGTAGCACAGATAACCTTTAAACGTTTTATAAACGTTTTAAGCGGTTGTTGCAACGTTAATAACCATTTTACAACTTTTAAAAAACGAAGTATATGACATCAACATTTGTAAATCAAGATCTGTAGCAAAGGGTACGAAATTAAATTAATCGCCCCTCCCTTGATATATTTCTAGATCCGCCCTTTTACATCATTTGGAGAATGTGTTGCAAAGAGAAGAGAATGTGGATCAGGTTAAGACCCTTCCAGTCAAGAAATATTGAGCACAAATTTTCGTGGTAACGTTAAGTGCAAACGAGTTGAGATTCCTTCCCAAACTTTTTCTATAACTGAAATCAATTTAAAGCTATTCTTAGCTATTACGGGGGATTGATCACACCAGATGCTGAGCTAAGAAGCCAATTGCAAAGGCAGCCATCAATGTAAAAAAAATTTACTGTATAATATAGCTATTTTTATAGTAATAAACTGTAAAAATTGCTAATTTTACAGTAATAAATTGTAAAAATTGCTAATTTTACAGTACTAAACTGTAAAATTGCTAATTTTACAGTAATAAACTGTAAAATACCTAATTTTGCAGTTTATTACCGTGCATTTTACAGTTTTAAACTGGAACCTCGGTTCCTAGTATTATACTGTAAAAACAACAGTTATTTTTTGCACTGTAGATCAACTGATACCAACCGTCTGGAAGAAGCTATACCGTCATTCACTGCTATGAAGGCTAGGTTTCTGTCATTGCACTCTGATGTCCCTTTCCGTCGTCTATTCTTAGTTTTTCAAGTTGTCCAGTGCTCATGGTCCACTTCTTTTGAATTCGTATTACTGCGGAGCTCTTACGTTGCACACGAGCTGCTATTGAGTGATAGGAAAAACCCTCTTGAAGGCCGATAATTTTCTCCAGTTCAAAACTCCGTTAGTTGCTGAAATTTCACTCCACTTTATTGTGAGAGCAAACTTCGGTCTTTCTAAACATTTTCCACTATTAAGAAATCATTGTTAATTTTCAACGTATCGCTACAGCCCCATTTATACGCTTTCAGCAGCATTTTAGACTGCCCTCTGCTTTTTGTGCACGCGTGGTGTCTCTAAAACTTTACTACTTTGCATAAAATAATGTAATTAACATTTGCTGCAAAATTTCATTTCACACACACATAAATAAATAAATATTTGTGTGAGGGTCTGTGAAGTACGTGGTAATAAAAAGTGTGAATTTCGTCTAATCTTTATAATAAAAGTTTTTCCCAGAACTCTACTTATAATAGAATTTGAAAGAAAATCAATCACATTTACCGAAACAAAGAAAAATAGTGGAAGTAATGCATTTGAAAAAGTTTGATTTGATAAAACATCCAAGAAGTTTTGTTATCTTCGTTGTGTATTGGGATGAAGTCTTTTGCTGCGCTCCATTGAAACCGGGAAACGTAATTAGGTTCTCCCATGAAAAATTCGTTGACAGAATGCATTAGATAATAGTCAACAGCAAAAGTAGTCTTTCTGTTTCTGTAACAGCGTGTGTGAAGAAACAAATATGATACTTTTTTTTATACTACTTTGCTTCTGAAATGGCTGTTTTCTACTCAGTTCATATTAATATATGAGCCCAAAATCTTTTTTCAAAACTTTCTTTTGCTTTGTTATATTTTCTTCATTATTAATGCCTATTTCTCTGGTATTTTCTTCTGTTTAAGTTATACATTTAATGAAATAAAAAATTACAAAACGGATATATTGCTCATGGGTATTTTGTCTTTTCTAAAGCAAACTCTCATCGCATTTGATTTTTGTTTTGCTTAGTATTAAACATTTAAAGATGGTTTTCTATTTTTCACGCTCACCTAATTTTGTTAGCTGTTGTTTACAGTGCCATATCTAGAGCCTCGTGCTCTGAGCGACAACTTCTAAGGTGACGATATATTGACATGCCTCCCATTAAGAGAATAGAGTGGACTGAAATGAGTAAAAACTACTTTTTAATGAATACAATTTAGAAAGCTTTAAGGAGAAAAGTCACCCCCCTCCCTTGTCGCTTAGATTTTCGCCAAATATAGTTTAAAATAGCAATTTTTGAACTTCAATTTTAAACAATATTTGAATGGTCACCCTTTTCCACTATCTTGTCTGACATTTTCAAAGATAACTTTAAAGTACATTTTTACTATTTGGGCCTTTTAAGAACTTGAATATACAACTTTTTCCTTTAACAACTACTTTCGAACCCAATGGAGGTATTTTTTGGGTTAAAACCTCTCCAAGAACTCCAACATATTTCTCCCCTTTACACACAAATAAAAGAAAAAACAGGAATCAGAATCTGTTTTGCAAATCATCTTGTTAACATAATATCTATACACTTCTATATATTTCTATTTGCGCATTCTTTAACTTTGACTTTAAACCAATGATCTAGTCTTATTTATCATATTTTAGAATATTTTTGATATAATATCTAACTGATGACATTTTAAGCATTTACAAGGGAGCTCCATCCTAAACCTAAGTGTGATGGTTTTCATTCGTGGGCTTTGCCATCCCGTCTACTATATGCTACAGCTGCTTTGCTGTCCACAGCATCTCACCCACAAACTCACCTTTGCCACTATTGCCTCTTTTAATGGTATTGAGTTGTTGGTATGTCACTGAAGATGGGGATTATCTTTATTTGTAAATTTTTAAATTTGTATATCCGTTACTTAAAAATTTAATTCGAAGAGGAGAGAGCGAAATGGCTTCCCCTCTGACTGAGCTTTATGTAATAATACCTGAATCTACCTGGATGGCCTAAGCTGTCTAGAGGAGACTTGTTTAAACACAGATAGATAGAAAAGCCAAGATTTCAATATTATATATTTTAATTGAAAATGTGTTCGTTTTTTTTTTTTTGCGACCCCCCCCCTCCCCTAGATATTACTACTATTCTGAACTTAAGTAGCCATTTCATACAAGTAACTTCCTTTGCAGTAAAAAAGAATGAATAACCTTGCAGCTCTCTCTCTTCTTTTGTCTAATAGTTCGATAACGTAGTGGGAATTATTCATGTTATGTATTAATTACTTGATATGTAGCCATGACATGTACTAGGCATAAAAACTCAAACACTACCCTATAGGGTTATTAGCTGTAAACTAAGCTTATACTGCTCTTTCGGGACTAATTTATCTTGATCTTCTCGTGTTCCTTGGTCATCCTCTGCGGCAAGAAACAAAACAGACGTGTAGAAATAAATACGATCCAACTGTGCGTTAAAAACCGAAAGAAAATACGCCATCGTTTTCCCACTAGACTAATAGACAAGGGGCAGATGAATGAAATAGCCGTCTTTTGTTCGTTAGTTACTTCGCGGCGTTCCAGAATAAGTAGCAAAAGAGAACATACCTTTTGGTTCTTTTTGTTCTTGCTTCTGTTTTCTGTTGCTGTGCTTGTGAGTGCGGTTAAGAAAACCTGCAAAAGGAAATGCTGACTCAGGATTTGAGCAAGTGTGTTACAAAATATATAAAATCATAATTATAATAATAAATGAAAAAGAAACATCACCATGAACTGTAATACACATTTTTGCTGATATTCTAAATAGAAACAGAGGAATACCCTTAATGGCAGACTGAAGGGTCTTTACGGCACCTAAAGGAATGACATACACTGTGTGATATTTTATTGTGAGACCTTCCCTGCATTTGCGCATGCCTTAGGTGTCTTCCGATTTTTCCGAAATTCGGGAGAAATGCAAAGTAACTTTCAACCAGAAAGTATAGCAAGTGAATAAAAACTGAAAGCATTTTAAGTGCGCCTCCTTAGCATATCACCCTTTTTTCAAATAGAAACATTCGTGGCTGCCAGGCGCGGAGTTCGAAAACGGACAGAACTGAGCTGAATTTGGTTTCCAGTGACAAAATGATTAGTATTTATAGCTTTGTCTGATTTTAGGTGCTCTCTGTTATATCGACTCCTTAAATTTTAAGCTTGCCAAATATAATAAATGATCTCGAAAATGCTAAAATAATTGCTGAATCTTTAAAACAGAACCTCAAGCAAAGTTTGACTCGCCTAAAGGGCAAAGCAAAGTTTGGTAGTTTAATTAAACAGAAAGTTTGCCTTTGTTTTCGTATTATTTGATTGAGCAGTGCACACTAAAAAGGGAATGTTGTTTTTACAGTATACTACAGCTAATTTTATGGTAATAAACCATAAAAATTTCTAATTTTACTGTAATAAACTGTTAAAGTGCTACTTTTACAGTACTAAACCGTAAAATATCTCATTTTATGGTAATAAACTGTAAAATTGCTAATTTAACAGTTTATTACCGTGTATTTTAGAGTTTTAAACTGGAATCTTTGCCGCCAGTATTACACTGTTGTTTTTACAGTATAATACAGCTAAATTTTACGGCAATAAACTGAAAAATTACTAACTTCTTAGTAAGAAACTGTAGAACTCAAAGTTTTACAGTTCGTTATTGTGCATTTTCCAGTTTTAAATAGGAACCTCGACTGCTAATATTGTACTGAAAAAAAGACAGTTCATTTTTTGCAGTATATAGAACTTTTTTTTACAAATTATCTCAAACATTAAATGATAAATAATTCACACCATATTGCATTGCTGTTATTCCTGTTGAACGTATAAAGTATATTTTTTGCTACTAAAGCATGCGAATATGAACCATCGTTAGTAAAATATCAAAAAAAGTTTTAAAAAATAAGAAAACACCGTAGAAAATGGTTAAAAGAAGATTCACATACACTCAGTAACATAGGCATGGTGTTATTTAATTTGATGCATAGTTTCACAGCTGTCGATCAGTTTAATGGATAGGTGCGGCACAGAATAAATATATAACGGCAAAAATTCCTCTTTTTCATTCTCTCATTACTTAAAGCTATTTGATGCATCCCAAAGTAGCTTCATAATTTGCAGTATGTGGCCTTTAACACACCGCTGCCCAACCAACGTGATGGAATTTTCATTCTTGGCAAGATAATGACATGAAATCCGGCCATTTGTTATACATATACGAACCTGCACTTTTGATGCCTTTCGGAAGCTTAAAAATGTATCTTCCTACTTTTAGAAGGGGAAAATAGTCGTAGGAAATGGTGTTTAAAACTGAAATATTTGTGAATAACATCCCCTATTCACATTTTCTCATTTAATTTAGATTGAAATTATTTAATAGGAAAATTCAGAACATAATGCTTTAATATTGCTTATAAATTCACCAATAATTTAAATAATAAGAACAATAATTTAAAAAAAAATACAGGACGCATTTACATGTTTTTAGGTAACATTCATTTTTTTTTATTTCATTAACATTTCTAAGTACGTCACTACCGCTAGTACACTGAAAAAAATGAACTATTTTTTTACAGTAAAATACTGGCAGCTGAGGTTCCAATTTAAAACTGTAAAATGCACTGTAATAAACTGTAACACTAGCAATTTTACAGTTTCTTATTGTAAAGTAAGTAATTTTACAGTTAATTGCAGTAAAATTTAGCTGTATTAAATTGTAAAAACGACAGTATGATACTAGCAGCAGAGGTTCCAGTTTAAAACTGCAAAATGAGCAATTTTACACTTTATTGCTGTAAAATTGGCAGTTTTAGTTTCGTACGTTCAAAGTTTATAACTTTAAAAGTAGCTGTATTATACTGTTTAAACAGCATTAATTTTTACAGTGTAGTGTTCCTGGTCATCTGGTGTTTATTTATTTACTCTTAAAAGCAATTTGAAACATATATTTCAGCAAATTATTGAATAACATCTTAAGTATATATACAAACAAAATAATATTAACATTTAAAATATAAATGAACTTAATGAATCATTAGTAGTTTAAAAGCATGCGACAAGTAGCTCTATTTATATTTCTGAAGCAAAAGCTCCAATACGAGAAAATTTGGGTGATAATTTATCTACATTCAATATTTGATCGCGTAACAGAAAAAAACCTCCTGCATTTTTTTTTCTACTTTTGCAACAAAAATTTTTGTATTTAAATTTAAATAATAAACTTCCTATTTTTGAATGAGAAAGTAATGGGCCATTATTTCGTAAATGTTTGTTTATGACTTTACTAAGAAGTTGTGATCGAACTATTTTGCAATATGATATTAAACATTGTAAAAATGCCACACTAGATATACGAGAAATGTAATGAAACTTTGAAGCACATGATTAGTACATGTCCCGCAGTAATCAATTATAAAGAATATATTTATGGCATAAACTGCATCATAAATTTGATCACGCATTATACCAGGAAAACGAAATTAGCTAGTGTGATTTTTTTTTAATGTTGCAATTAAAGGAAAGTTCGACTACACTGTAAAAAATGAATGTTGTTTTTACAGTATAATACAACTAATTTTACAGCAATAAACTGTAAAATTGCTAATTTTACAGTGCTAAACAGTAAAACTGCTGATTTTGCAGCAATAAACTAAAATTGCTAATTTTGCAGTTTATTACTGTGCATTTTACAGTTTTAAAGTGGATCTTCTGCTGCCAGTATTATACTGTTGTTTACAGATTATAATACAGCTAAATTATACTGCAATAAACTAAAATTACTAACTTTACTTTTGCAGTAACAAACTGAAATTGCTATTTTTACAATTTATTACTGCTCATTTTGCACTTTTAAATTGAAACCTCGGCTGCCAGTATTATACTGTACAAACAACAGTACATTTTTTACAGTGTATAAATCCAGTCAAGAGCTACTCACAATGTGTAACCAGCGTGAGTTATATTACATTTTTATTGTTATTTTAAAAACTATACATTAGAGCCAAGAAATTCGGAAAATATTTTACATGTGCGTGTGAAATAAAGTAAAAGTACTCTTAGTTGTAAATTAAATACTGCTTTAACATAAAAAAGGCCACAAAGAATTAATTGAAAAATATTTTGAATAAAGTTGTTAAAGGACTTATTAGGCTTGATTCAAAACAGATTCGCAAGTACGAAACGAAAATGCTTTTCTTATTTTCTTAAATTCCAATCAAGGCTTCTTAAACTTGACTTTATTTTTAAATGTTCCTAACGAAAGAAAATGGATTCGAGATTTCAGCTAATTTATTACCTTTCAAGTCAGCCCTGATAGCTTACAAAGAATGTTTTCCATTAAGACCATTTGAAGAAGGCGAAAGTTTTCCTAATTTAAATAGAGAAACGTTTATTAAAATAACTTCATATCAGCGCCTGCGAGGAAACAGCTTGCCATGCAAATGAGAAGAGGTATATCTAAAACTTAGGGCTAATGGATTCAGTCATGAATTAAAAAGGAAAGAAATTCTTACACGCAATAACGGAGATATGCCGCTGCATTTTGGTTTCGGTAAGAAGGTCTAGACAATTTAAGAAAACATTCACACACGTATATACGCACATACACACACACACACACACACACACACACACACACACACACACACACACACACACACACACACACATATATATATATATATATATATATATATATATATATATATATATATATATATATATATATATATATATATATATATATATATATATATATATATATATATATATACAGGGTGTCCACTCCAATCGTGGACCAATAGCTAATTTCTAAACCGTTAGAGATAAGCATATAGTTTATTTGGGAAAAAATCTCCAAATTATGAAAGGAATTTTGGGTCTATTCAATGTTTTTCAAAAAATCAAATTTTGAAAGAGTTACGAAATTTAAATTTTTATACAGCCCCCCAGTCCTATCAATCATATTTAGTAAAACATTCTTGACACTGTAACGTTTAAAACTAAAAAAAAATCACTCCTCTACCACAAAAATTGACCGAGTTATGACGTTTTGAAAAATCAAGATTTTGCATTGTTTCATGACGTCATTGAGAGATCGCTTAAGGGACCGTATGCGAAATCCTTCAAAATCTTGATTTTTCAAAACGTCATAACTCGGTCAATTTTTGTGGTAGAAGAGTGATTTTTTTTTAGTTTTAAACGTTACAGTGTCAAGAATGTTTTACTAAATATAATTGATAGGACTGGGGGGCTGTATAAAAATTTAAATTTCGTAACTCTTTCAAAATTTGATTTTTTGAAAAACATTGAATAGACCCAAAATTCCTTTCATAATTTGGAGATTTTTTCCCAAATAAACTATATGCTTATCTCTAACGGTTTAGAAATTAGCTATTGGTCCACGATTGGAGTGGACACCCTGTATATATATATATATACATACACATGAACATAAAATGAATTAATTTATTTAGAGAGGGAGAGGGGGCTGTGAGTAAAGCAAGACCCAGCAACAGGGACGTCATTTCAAGTTTTTCGGGGGGGGTGGGCAAAGGGTCCAAGCACAATGCAATTTCACGGAAAACGTCAAAAACCACGCCTTTATATGTAGATACATTGATTTCTCAAAGTCAGCGGGGGGGGGGGGGTAATTGACCTCCCTGCCCCCCCCCCCCTAAATGACGGGCCTGCCCAGCAATCAAGGAAAAAATCTGCTGAAAAAATTTTATAAAATTGAACAAAATTTAATCATATTTGGATCATGCCTTAAAAACCTGTAGAATATTTAGAGAAAACTGAAAGAAAAAAAAATGTGGATGTTCTACAGATTTTTTCTGTCTTCTAATAATCAGTAGAAATCTTTAAATCGTGTTAAAAAAAACACACACACACACACACATTTCTTTCACACATTCTCTGCAGGTTTTTTTTTAGCTGGGGGAGTGACTTAAAATACATCAAATGATTTTTGCTTGAACTGTGCTAGTGTTATATATTTTATTCTCCATCTAATTATTTTCAGAACCTAAATCTGTTATTTATTATTATTTTCTTAAGGACACCAGACTGATTATGTTCTTGACATCAGTACTTCACACCGCAGGTTAACTTATAACCACCCTGTATATTGTATGCAGCAGTTACCGCAAAAACATCCTGTACGGCCACTTGTACCCTACAGCAATTTGCCTTACGGCATTGTCCCCAACGGTATGGGTAAGTTGACGAAATGGAAGGGCTTTGTAATCATTAATTTTGGGTGGGGAAAAATTGTTTTTCAAAGCGAAACCTATTTTTACCAATCACAAAAGTCCATATTTTGTGCTTAAATCGAATTTTTAAATCTAAAAACAATGCCCTATTTTACAAATAAAGTCAAAACTAAGGCTTCTTCCCCCAGTCTACCTGAATACATGATAAACGTTTATTCTAATAATATGCATAAATTAGTTTTAACGTGCAGTGTATTTGTCGCAAAAATTATCTTTAATTGAGCAACATAAAGATAGAGAAGCTCATTTCTGAAATAGTGTAAACAAGTTGACTTTCTTTCTGACGGGAAGAAATACTTTCTTTGGAGCTTCATGTCAGGATGCATTTAGTCTTTACTTTTGTTACGGATAGATCCATCGTAATCGGACTTCAGCTTGACGATCAATTCTCTTTCCATTCAGAAGGCTCTTTTTCACCATTGTTGTCTTCTTTTCTGTGCCCAGGAGAAGATTAAGACTAATCGTTACTGTCAAAATAAATGAAGACTGAGGCCTTTTCTTCGTGTCTTCTACACTCAGCAATAAGATCGGATTTTAGTAGAACATGGCTCCTTCTGAAATGCTTTCTAGCGATTTAGTTTGTGAAAAATTGCCTCTTCTTATCAATATATTTAGTGAGGCCCTTTCATAAGTGGATATCTTGGTTATTTTGACGTGAAGCAGTATGTGCATAAACACAGAAATACAAACTTTCATGCAAACACCACGTATACGTATTTCAAAAAACGAATGTATCAAATAATTAACAGAGCAATTTATGACTATTTTAATAATATAAATGATCAATTCATGATTTAGGATCAAAGTATTGAAACGAAAATCATTTTTTTAAATGCATCCTATTTTTTTTCTCTTTGGAATGATGTTTAAAGTGAAAAAAGAGCGACTGGGCATTCAAAGTTCACTCGTATACTATTATCATCATTTCTGAAATTTATCATTAAATGATAGTATGTTAAACACAATTCTGACCTCGATTGTAGATTTCTTTTGGCAAAAACTGCGTAACGAATCAATGACATATTCCGATAATTCAAAGGTCCTTACCAAAGCTTAATGTTCTCTGTCACAATATCTACTGTAATTCTTTCTCTGCTTAAAGCAGTTAAAATATACTTCAATCATTGAATAATAAAACTCAGGTAGCAATATCTCCTCCGAGTAAACCAGCCATGCTTGAGCACTTTGAGGTGGTCGTGGGACATCATTGGGAGAGTGACATTGGAAGGGAAGGTGACATATAATGCTGCAACTTTTCAGAAATGTTATTGTGGGCAAGGAGTAAGATAGAAAGATTGGAATCCTTAAAATCTACCGATTTTTTAAAAGAAAAGTCCCGAAATTTAATAAGCTTCAATAAGTAATGGCAGACATCTTCCACATGACTTGTACATAGATGTTTCGCACGTGCAGATGGTGAAATATTGGGATCAATTTCTAGCGGGAACAAGTCTTTAAAGGGGTGGCTTTTCCTAAAATTTCGTAAGAGTTAAAAATCTTATATTTTGACAAGGGGCGGACGAAGGCAAGTAATGTTTACTTCAGAAATATGATTTGAGATGCTCTTTCGATTAATACCTATTTGAACATTATTGGGATGTTCCATGTGACGGAACGGGACATTTGGAGTAGATTTTTCAGAGGGTTTTGTTCCATAAATGCAGCTAAAACAGGCTGTGTATTTTTTTATACATAGCAACAGTAATGGTTTTTCATAAAAATTACATGAAAAGATCAAAGTTAATAGTTTTATAGAAAAAAAAAAAACGAAGGATAAGTAATAAAATGCCTGTGACGGAACATGACACATATGAGTCCCATTCTGTCTCAGGCACTTTATTGCATATGACTCACTTACTTAAAAAAAATATTGGCTTTCATGTTTCTATGTAATTCTTATGACAGACATTTACTGTTGCTTTCAATAACTAAATTCCCAGCGTCTTTTATTTGTATTTATGGAACAAAACCCACTGAAAAATGTACTCCAAAAGTCTCGTTCCGTCACGTGGAATGGCCTTATTACACTTTCTTTTTCTTTTTTTTTTAAATATGAAAATTGACATCTATTTCAAATTTCTCAAGAAATTATGACGTATAATAAAAATAATTAAAGGGGATTCTGTGTTAATGGGTGCAGAATCAATTTGGCAAAACCCACCACATTTACTCAGAAATTATGTATTCAACATTAAAAAAGAATTTGCCCCGAGGAAAGTTATTTATTTCTTCCATAATTTAAACTACATAATTAAATAAATAGCTTTGGTGTCTTGATAATTCGTAAAGTTAAGAAAAAAAAGAAGTAACATGTATGTTTTCAGTTTCGAGGGTACACGCAGTAGATACATACTTCAAGCAATTTCTACTTCAGCAAATATTTACCCAATTAACTCTTCTATTTGCATGTTTAGAAGTTACCTTCAATGATCCTCGACCTAAAAAATAAACTAAGAAAGATTTCTCAAGAGCCCTTTATCCCGTCGAACAAATCAACATATTTTTCAAAAGCCCAGAAAGTCATGAAAGCAAATTGTTTCATAGAATTAATTAGTAATACATTAACAAATAAATTAATTAATTGAGGTTTTTAAGAAATAGTGTATCTGCCTTTATTTGCCTGCAGCATATGAAAGAGCATATGAGGTCGACTTTTTACAGCACTTTAAAAGCAACTTCATTAAGATAACTTAATAAAACAATATGCGCCATTGAATTAACTTGCATTATTTAACTTTTCTTTCGTATTCCGTGCGCGTTCTACCACCTAGAATATGAAATCGATTGTTTAAGCCCCGGAACTGGAAGCCTTCGTGCGTAAGGACATTCGATATTTATCGAGCCTAAGTAACGATGCAGAAAGACTGGGGTGGAATGGTTTCTGTTTATTTATTCATTTACTTTCATTAGTTTACTTTTACGATGTGGTAAGGGATCTTTAGATTTATTGCATCAATTGTGTCATCTCCCATTGTAATTATTTGCGTTGAAAGGGCCGTGAGAAAAAAGAAAGTAAAATCAAATACTCTGTAGGAGTTTATGATTTTCATGAGCTTTATAGGTGAAATATTTTCTTATCAAGTTTGTTTAAGCATTAGTGGGAGTACTTTGATTTTTTTAAATTGTTTTTCTTGTGTATTCTTTTACTTGAAGCATTTCTTTCTAGTGAAAGCGGGATTAAGTGGGCTCAAATGCATCATCTACAAACAGCATTCAGTAGCTGCCATACCCAATCCATTACAATGGTGCTGATTTTTCCCCAGATGTTTACATCACGAGCAATATGTAGGGCAGATTAGGGTAAGAGTTGTATTTTCATATATGCCATAGTATGTGGTTTGCTCACAACCATGTTAAATAACAGCTTGTCTGTCGGTTGGAGTGAAGGCATGCATACATTGAAAGTATGGATATAGTTTTTGTTTATTAATCAGAGTTTTAATAGATGCTTTTACTTGATTATGTCATCCTAACAGTTCTGGCGAGTAACCGATACCGTATAAAATATACCCTGTTTCTTCATATAATACGTAATTTCCATAGAAGAAATAACTGATTTAGTTCAAGTAAGTTTGAAGTGTGACATTTCTTTCAGAGACGTTATCGGCACAGCGGGCCTCTGCTACGCGAGGCTAGATGGACCGACATCTTGTTCAATGTTTCAGGGGGTGAAGAAAATTTTTTTGGGAGTAACATAACTTAGTTTTCGGAGTAATTCTAGGGAGGGAAATTATCCTAATCCATCCAAAATCCTGGAAATATTTCACCATAGCCCTGAAAAGCTAAACAACAGGATGAAAGCTAAACAATAGGATGAGAGGTGCTCAAGGATAACATAACCGGATAAAAGAAAAAGAAATACCTGAGAAACAAGCAAACGAAGAAAATAAAACAAGGCCAAATGGAAACAAAAAGTTAAGGAAAATAAAAGTCTGAAAAAAAAAATCAAATCATCATTATGAAAACTAAACCCACTACAACTTTTAAGAAGCGATTGCCTAAAAATCTTCAAACCCGAAAATATGACTCTTCAACTGCAGAAAAAATGACTGTAATATTCCATGCCTAGAATTAGAGGCCTAGAAAGACGCTTGCCATTTTGAGAAGCAGCCATGGAAGAACTGCATTTGAAAGCATAATTCTTCTAGGATCATCACTGGATGAAACTGAAAGAAATAAATATAAATATTTCTTCTTTAAATAACGGTACCTAAAACTTAAATTACTCTACCTAAAACTTTAAATCCCAGAATTTTCCACAAAATTTGGGCGTCCTAAAAGAATCTCAGTATTCTATACGCGGTCGCATATAATGCTGAAATATATACTTTCGAATACTGCAATAGGAAGTTCTGGAAAGTTGGGCTGCAATTTGAGATCTTAAAACTGAAAAAAAAAGAAAAAAAATCGGTTTTTGATAATGTTGTTT
>JAXGGA010014921.1:0-30666 GCA_038373865.1 Uloborus plumipes | reverse complement strand
AAAAAAAAAAAAAAAAAAAAACTGTACATACTGCCGTGCTAAGTGTAAAAGTGGTATCTGCAGTCGAGCTCAAACTGAGATATTACTCTTTAAATTTTTGCGCCACTATGTATTTGATTCAGATGACACTTTTTCAGTATTTTTTAAAAAACATTTCCAGTTCTCGAATGACCATACAATTTTGTATTTTGGTAAAATATGTCACAAAGAGCCACCTGGTGGTGATAACTCAATTTTGTTAAAAAGTGCAGATACGACTTTTGTGCTTAGCACGGTAGCATAGCTCAAAAGATTTAGAAAGAAATTGATCACGTAATTTCACCGTCTGCTTGCGCAGGACGTCTACCAATACATCGTCGCTTTGGAAGAATAACGCTGCAACTCAAAAAAGCCCATTTTTCAGGAGAGCAATTTTTAACTTTTCAGAAACTTCTGTCGCGCTTGTGCTCAAAACTATTGCGAATATTTTAATGAAACCAGCATTAAAAAAACCGCATTTTAATCTCTTTTCTAATTTAGCATGATTGACTTCAATGGCATTTCAACTAATGACGTAATTTTTAAAAAGAGTGAAGGTAGTTTGAGTTACATCAGTGTTCTCCAAAAATTGCTCCCTAGCGGATATTTTTGACTTTTAAGTTGTAACCTTGTTCATCATTTTTCTGAACAAAATGATACAAAAATGTCATTTTTCGATTTTTTTGAGTTGCAGCGTTATTCTTCCAAAGCGACGACCTGTCATTAGGCAACTTCTCTTACAAAAAACCGCAGATTTTAAGACCTCATATTTCGATAACAGAGCTCGCAGGGCAAACAAATTATTATGTACCTAGAAACATGCTTTACAATACTTTTTCGAATTTGTTTTACAGTGCCACTTATTTATTTATTTATTTCATTAATACAGCATTGTATATGATTTCCTGGTCAGCTTTAATGAGAAAATGTTCTTCGTCCAGGTCGGTTATTGACTATTCCAGACTATAGAGCCTATAACAAAGACAAATCTACAGTCTCTGCATGTCATAACCTGGCTGTCGGTACCTGCCTGTATTCCATTATTAGTTAACCCTTTAAATGCCGCACTATGTTCCAAGTATAAAAATTTGAGTTGCTGCATAAAAATAGGACTTTTAGGCATCCCTTTAGACAATGCAAAAAAAAATTTTTCAAAAAAAAAATTTTTATCTACGATTTTGGGCATGTTCCCATTTGGGAACATTGGCATGTTATGTTAAGTTTTTTTCCTAAGGCTTTTAATCGATTGCGCTTTACGCTCGCTGTAGTTCTTTTGTATTTATGCATAGAATGCTTGATATAACTGGTCATATTTGACAAATTCTTTTCAATTTGAAACTTTAAACATTTCAAATTATAAAAAAAAAAGAAAAAAAAACAGTACGTACTTTATAAACAAATATTGTCAAACAAATATGTCCTTTTCATCAACGTCCAATTGTTCTCCTTTATGCATTGCATATAGTTCTGTCATTTTCGATAATGATCCAAACATTCAATTGGTAAAAATTTGCGGAAAAATTCAACCGGCGATAAATTTGCCATACCTGGAAATGACTCACAGAGTTTTTTATGGGTTTTTGTTTCTATAGCTTCATCAAATGATACATTTTTTCTCCAGTTAATTTCTTTTTTAGATGATTTTCTCTTCCTCTTGGATTTTGGAGAAGCTTCCGAGGTAGATGGGGCATCAATAATCGTCTCGTCATCCGATACATCGTTTTGTGATTTGCGGGTGAATACTTCTATCTGTCCGCAAACATTAGCAGGAACAACCTTATCAAATTCATTGTCATTAACATCTTCTTCATCTGTTATTGCCCCGGTTTCATCTGGTGGTAATTGGCAAATGTCTACTACAGAATCTGTTGATTCATCTGAGTCTGATAGGGCTTGAAAATATTCAATAGCTTCTTGCAAAGTTAAAAACTTTTCTCTGGAACCCATTCTTTCCACGACTTCTAACAACACTGTCGCGATCACTTCTAGCGAAACAGAAAGCGAAACCTCCACAAGGAGGGAGAAAAATAGTAAAAACATTGATTGGGGGCCGAATCTCTGGACGGTCTCAAGTGACAAGGAAGGGATATATATTGCTAACAGGTTGTAGATTGAGCGGGGTGCCAGAGAAAAGCTGTAAACATCTTCATTTCTACGTGTGCAAAGCGATTTTTTGACATCACTCCCACCCAAACACTAGAGACGAGGGGGGGGGGGGAGGGTGCAAAAAGGGGAGCAGTGGAAAGACGAAAGGCCACCCACTTTCTTTTTCAATGCGTCAAATGAGGTTGTTTTCAATTCCAAGGCGTTCACTGATCATATAACTGAACTTAGGAAGCGGCGTGAATTACCGCATTTTGTATAGCGTTACTTGCCAATGTTCCCAATTGGGAACAACGAAGTTTGATCGCTTATAGGAGCTACATTTTTGCTTTAATTTTTTATTTGTCATGTTAAGTCATTAAAAGGATCCTTATTTATGGTTTCTTTAGAATATCAAAAAAGTTGAGCCTTTTTGAAATTTTTTAGAATTTTTTTTTTTCTGTCTACGTGAAAATCCATAAAAAAGCACATTTTTGCGATTTTTTGTAGAAAACAATAATTGTAGTAGCTAACTAGATTTTTTTTCAAAAAATCAGGTCTACTTTTGACAGTAAATAGAAAAAAAAAAATTAAATCCTCAGAAGCGAAACTTTTTTTTTAACGATTTTTTAAAGTTGGTGTTCCCATTTGGGAACATTGGCAATTAAAAGGTTTTAATACAAATGGATAATCAGTTTTCATTTAAAAAATAATAATATTTTTGCTGTCCTTTACAAGGGAAGAAAATCATTTAGGAATCAGTTTACGGAGAGTCAATCATGATTATTGTAAATAGTACAAGTTAAATGTATGATTCGAAAATTTGTTGTATCTTAAAGAACGAATGAATTACGCGAAATCTATCAAGAAATTTTGAAGAAATGAGTTATTACAAGAAAGAAAATTTGACATTTATTGAAAACTAAATTTTACACAAGTGTAGTTACACATACATTAACAGCTACGAACATCAAACGACTTCGTAGTGCTTTGAAAATCAGCAACACAAAATAAACTCACACTTACATATGTATTTATATACATCAAAGATGCATTTCTTTTTTATGATAAAAACTGGATTCGAAGATGAAAAAGAAATTTTTGCAATTGTGCATGAGATTATGAAAGGAATTTTAAAGAAATGTTTACATTGAAGCACAAATAAGAAAGACATGTAATTGCACGTATTTTTAAAAAAATATATTTATGAGAAATGAAAATTATTTTATGTAAAAAAGCAATTATTTTAAATGTTTCAAAATATAGGCGATGAGTAAAGACTATGCACATTAAGTACTGTGATTTTTAATTTACAAATGAAACATGCTTTATAAAGCAGTTAATATATATTTTTTTTTGAATTGATTATTTCAGAAATAAGGACAAAAGAGTTTCTGTAAAAGCATTTATTTTCGCGAGCTATAGTTTTCACAAAAATGAAGACATCGGTGATTTTGCGAGCTGAAGATTTCGCGAGTTTTATACGCACAGGGCCGAAAGTTGAAAAAGAAAATTCGTGGGTCAAAGTTTTGGAATTGTGACGGGTTCGGGAGAATCGGGAAAACTAAAGCCTGGCGAAAATAAGTACTTTTACAACATGTTCAAAAAAAAAAACAACTTAATATCCTTTTTTTTCTTCTTTGATATAAAAATGTATTTTAAATATTGCACTACTTCTATTGCGATCTTACTTTACTTGTAAGCTTATATATTTTTTTAAAAATGAAAATTTTAATCGGGAAAATATTATGTTTAACCACGTTCTGCTTTTTGAAAGTTAAAATGAAATGAAGATAAAAATTTCCTTTTCTCCCTGCTTCGTTTTATTTTATTTTTCATTAACTTGCCATTGCAAAGATAATCTCTTTGCAAAGCAAGCAATACATCAAAAATAAGCCCGTTTGTACATTTAGAATATTTGTTTACCGAAATATTCTGAATGTTCGTTGAAATAAAACTGTTTTACTAAATTAGAAAAAAAATAATTAGTATGATTTTTAAAATGACTGTGCAATATTAAAAAGCATGCAATGAAGCTTTAAAATTTCTCTAGTGCAGCTAACCAACTTCCTAAAGCAACTTTCCATGTTTTAAAAATGCTTAAAAAATATATAATAAGTTCAAAAATAATGAAATAGGGTCATTCCATGGTGACTTACGTAACATTCAGAGCTGATTTTGTAACTGTGTTTACTTGTAACTTAAAGGATAAAAAATATTTTTTAGTTATGCTGGTGGATTTACAATGTACATGGTATCTATGTATCATTTCTGCTAAGAATTTAAAACAAAATTACTGACAATAGATATTTTTTCAACAAAAATAGCAATGTGACTAACGTAACATTTTTGCAACCCTGAAAATTAATGCTCATGTTGTGAGGCAAAAATTTCTCAAAGTTAAGCAAGTGTTAAAAATTGAATGATATATTTGAAAAATGTGCAAAGTTGGCTTTTAAAAACATAAAACACATTTATTAAAACTTAATTTTTTTTAGTCTTGAGTGTCACTTTTACTCAAGATGGAGTGTGACTAACGTAACGTGACTAACGTAACTATCGAATAATAAGCAGTACAGACATACTTCAAACTATTTATTACGGCTAATCTCAGTGATAATTACAATACTTTTTCAATTTTTTTAACTTCTTATGTTGTATGATTTTTTTATGTATTTATTCCTTTATTTTTTTATACTTTTTTTACTTCGGTATTTTTTTTTCTTCGGCTGAGGTTGACATTTTCATGGAATGACCCAATACGTATTTTAGGTATGGATTTTAATCGCATTTTTTTTTTTGTAAGTGAATTGATTCATCGAAATGGATAATGTGTATGCTGTTTGGTATTTTTTACTCAATTACGTAAGTTCAAATCTTAATAATTGATTAATGAAAGACGGCGCATGGTTTGAAAATCTTTTAAAATGAGAGACAAACTCATTGTGTGCAATGACTAGCTTTAAATAGTTTTTCCTTGTTTGCAATCGTTAAAATTACGCTAATTATTAGTGAAAAATTGAATGTATAGCAAAAAGACATTAACTAGGAAACTAATATGATTGACTAACGCATCTCCGTAAAAAATGTATGTATAGAAACTATGCAACAAAGGTTGAATTGAAATAAATAATTAAAAAAAAAAACTGATCGTACCAATAGCAAAAATACTAAGTTATGAAAGTAAAAAAAAAAAAAGGAAATATCTTTTAGTTGACTTAAATGTTGAAATGAAATAAAATAAAAGTGTCAACTGTTTTTCACATTTGTACATGAATTACAACTGTTTAACCGATCCAGATTGTCTTGAATGGGAATGAATACCAATTTAAAACTTAATTTAGCTCTTGATGATCAAGTGAATTCGAAATTCAAATTAGGTCTCTATAATTAATTGATTCAAAACGCAAAGAAGCGCATTTGGTAGTTAATTGAATATCGAAATTAAGCCTGCTCTTGTTTATAATTAAATTTACGTTTAAATTAGCTATTGATACTGAACTGAATTCAAAATGTAAATCAGCCTTTTATAACTATATCCACAAATCCCTTCTATTCATTTTATCTATTCATTTATTTAATTGAATTCATTTATTCGTTTTTACTTATTTTAATATATTTCATCTTATCTTACTCATTTAAATATTTTCAAGGAAAAAAAAGACTGATTTTTATTTCTAACTTAATTTTAAGAATATTCATTCTATAGTTCTATGGATTCTTTAAAATTATCTGACAAATGCTTCCTAGAACGTATCTAGAGCTTTCTTCTTCAATGAGATCAATAAGTAAGTAAAAACTTTCATATGACAAAAACACATTGCGTAGTAACTATCATGTAATAAAAATATTTTACATTGCTAAAATAAAGTAACAACAATATGTACAGGAACATTTGAAACTTCATAGTTCGCAAAACTAAATATCTGAACCGGTATCAATTAGAAATTCGAAATTTCAGGAAGCCTTTGCTCTTGTAGTACCAACAAAAAAAAAAAAAAAAATCTTGTTTAAAACGATTTTACCCATTAGGTTTATAACTTGGGGGCTTGGCTCCACATCAGCAGAAAATCGAGTGAAACCGAAGACAGAAACCAAATTCCGGGTACTTCCATTTCCATTAAATTGAGAGTACCCGGATTCTGGGGTTCTGCCTTTGGTTTCGATTGATTTTCTGCTTATGTGGAGTCAGGCCCTGACTGATAATATCGTCTTTAAGTAAAATTTTCGTCAGCATTTCAATGATTCGATGTTGACATTTCTACTTATCAAAACACATCAACAGTTACTGAAAAATTATTCTACTGTATGCTTTTGCAAGGTTCTTGACCTGCGTGCTCTTCTGCTTGTTAATTCCACAATGAACCTGTATTGCAGTGTATTGCAATGAATCTGTTGCATAAGTTATGCAACAAATTGGGTGCAGTTTCAAATAATTGTTCTTTCTTGTTGCATAAAGTGCTTTTCAGTCCAACACGTTCTTCTCAGCACAGTTTCATTGATTCGACATCAGTAGAACGAATGAAATGGAATTTTTAGTTACTTTTCACACTTCACACAAAAAACAGGAATAGAATATTCTCACCTTCTGTCTTCTATGACACATTGAAACTAGGCGTGTGTTGTTATCTCCACCAACACAAAGCTTTGTACACTAATACCAATAAACCACGCCCTATTTCGCTAGAACTATTCCACCAGTATATTAAAAATATCAGTTTGCTTTCTAATGAAATCGCAATTCATTAGCTAGAGGAGCGCGCTATGTGATTGCGATTACTGGTGGAAGAGAGATCACGAAATGGGGCGTGGCATAAGTTTGTGCAAAGTTTATCATAGACATATCAATGAGCCATCCTTTTTTCTCTGGAACCTAGCACACAAATCCATACGCAGTCCGGCAAAAAGGAACATATAGCTTTGATTTGTCTACTGGGAGAGATATCAGCACACGACCCAAGAAATGAAATTTTGATGGTTCCGAAGCATTCAATTGCTTGACTTCTTCTTCCTTTTCGCTGTTCTCCTTTTTCTTCCGATTTTCTATTTTCAAATCATAACGTTCTGACACACAGAGCACAGACATAACTTTGCGTTTCACTCATAGATGTCTAGTACAATAATCAGCCATTAGTTTTAAACCATCAGAAATGTTATTCAGTCATCATAATGGAGTACTTTTCAGTCACCACCAAAACATGCTTTATGATCGTGGAACTTCCGTCCTTCTACCATCCAGAGAACATCATATTGCTCGTCCAGTGGGGGGTTTGGTGCGGAGCTGCGGGCTTGTAGTGCGGGTTGAAAGGTCGATTCCAGTACTTGGGATCGACAGAGTAATCCGGGGCAGTGTAGAGTGTGCCCGGGCTCATATGAGCAGCTCCCATTCCAATGTAGCGGCAAGTCAGAAGTGCTACATGCCTCACTCTTTTCCACCCCTGAAAGAAAAACTAGTTTTAGAAGAAGTGAAATTATAAACAAATATGGCGAAGAATTTTTGTATAAAGCACCGAAAATTTCGGGGGAGAGGGAGGTGAGATACCTATAAAAATCCTAATATGGCACGTTGCCATAGTTTCACAGCTCCTTGTTTCATTACCTTGATTTTAACCCATTAATGTCTGACATTTTTTTTTCCAAAGATATTTTGTATACTTTTTACAAATAGTGTTTAATGGACAGGAAAAATAATAAAAAAAATATTATGTAAAAAATATTTTTTTTAATTAAGAAAAGAAAAGTTGTCCCTTAAAAGTTACGATAGACCCCAGAAGGTACGTACTTTTTTTACTAAAATTTTGTTCTGCCTACGATATATTATATATAAAGACATTTTATAAGATGAAATAAAATCAGCAATTAACATAAACTGGGAAGCTGGGAATAACTTTGAAAACTTAGCTTTTTTTCTTGAGGTTGTGAACGATGTCATTTTTGATAAAGATCATATTAAAACTGCTACAGAACAGACTTTACAATGGTTATGTGCTGCAACCTGTTAATGACGAATTGAAACAATACCAAGGGACTAATTGAACACTATTATTTGGTTGAAATGTTCATTTTGGGGAAATTCAGACCCTTTTTTGGACCGTCCCTAAAAAGGGACGCTAGGCATTAATGGGTTAAGCATCAAAAAATACATTTGTATCAATTCTTTCTATAAATTGCATCATTGATGTTTGGGAAAAACATTTTCAAGGTTAAAAGTGATTTTTGACCAGAAATGATGTGGTTTAATTAAAAAATTATGCTACACGAAAACAATTTGTGAACCTTCTTCGGTCACAATAAAAATCGAAGTAATATGCAAGCTGAAATTTTTGTTTTATATTGATGACATTAGATGATTTTGTTCTTCTTTCTGTTAATTCTTTTTCAGTATAATTTGTACTTTCAAAAGTACACTGCAAAAAAATGAACTGTTGTTTTTACAGTATAATACTGGCAGCCGAGGTTCCAATTTAAAAGTGTAAATTGCACAGTACTAAACTCTAAAATTAGCAATTTTACAGTTTCTTACTGTAAAGTTAGTAATTTTACAGTTTATTGCCGTACAATTTAGCTGTATTATACTGTAAAAATAACTTTCTCATACTAGCAGCAGAGGCTCTAGTTTAAAGTTGTAAAATGCACGAGTTTAAACTGTAAAATTAGCAATTTTACTGTTTAGTGCTGTAAAAGTAGCAATTTTATAGCTTATTACTGTAAAAGTAGAAATTTTTATAGTTTATTACTATAATATTAGCTGTAAAAACAACATTCGTCTTTACAATGTACAAATTAACTGCTTAAGACTAAAATACTGCTTGTTTGGTTAATTTATTCTTTAACTATTTTTCGACATATTTTTCACTTTTGTAAATTATCATTTAAAGTGTTTCAAATGCATAATTATCAGTCCGATACAGTTGTGAATCAATGAGCAATTCACCAGTCATTTATCGCCTGCTACCTGAGTTTAAATAGCATAAATTAGAAACCCCATCACGAAATAATAGAAAGCAAAGAAAGGGGAAGGCGTGCTAGTTTAAGGCGATAAATTATGCATGATCGCCAATTAATTGTTCGGCATGGCTGAAATCGGGCTAAGCCGGTCTCACTGGTTAAGCAAAATTTTTTTTTTCTATTTTCTCTTCTTTTTTAAGAATTTCGTTTGAAATGCTCTGTCAGAAAATAAAATTGCAACATCAAGAAGAAATTAGTTGCAGTGAATGACAGAGTAGACGGTTAAGGTGAAGCATTTGTCTGGCTAATTAATATTTTCAGGGTCACAGGTTAAAGCCATTCGCTAGAGGATCCTTTTCAAAAGCGAAATAATGATGGTTTGTAAAAAGTCGACACGATTTTGAATGGAAACTGGAAAACAACATGAAATGCGTCGTACAGGTGGCGTGTGATTGGTCTGATAGAGTTCCGTGCCTATTCTGCCGTGCTAAGCACAAAAGTCGTATCTGCACTTTTTAACAAAATTGAAATATAGCCACCAAGTGGCTCTTTGTAACGTATTTTACCTAAATACAAAATTATATAGCAGTCATTTGAGAACGGGAAATATTTTTTTAAAAATTCTGAAAAAGTTTCATCTGAATCAAATACATGGTGGCACAAAACTTTAAAGAGTTATATCTCAGTTTGAGCTTGACTGCAGATACCACTTTTGCGCTTAGCAATGCAGTACTGCACTTAGTCAAATCCGCCAGCCAGCAAGCAATAGTGGATTTTAGGGTGTACATGAGGCATGTACCCTTCTCAAAGAAGTTAAATTAATTTAACTAAACTTTCGAAAATATTTGTTTATTTCTCCATAACATGTAAGTAATTGCTTTAAACTATCATTAAAATAACAAGAAGTTCTGTCAAAAACTAAACGAGCGTACTTTCCCGCATACCGACATCGGCATCTGATGATTATTCTCTTCATTATCTGAGACTGCAAATTATGTCAAACATATTTCAAACATATTGTCAAACTGATTTCTAAAAACAAAATATGCCTCTTTCATCTGATGAAACAGACACGTAAAAAGTGAACAAAAGAATGAATAAAGTTATAGCATCTTTTAAACAATGCAGCAATTATAGTTCTTCTGAAGAGAAGTTCCTTTATTGCTTTGAAAAAAGAATTAAAAATAGAAAGCAAATCAAAACGAATTCTATCAAGCAAAAAAACTTTCCTAAATTAAATATCTCGAATTTTATTTATATGGGAATAAGGTGTCTCGCCGAGATCTTTCGAAAAAAAAAAAGTTTGTTCAAATCGGACTGTTCATTCAAAAGTTATAAGGGGGGAGGGGGCAGATAAACAGACACACAAAATCTCCATCTCAAAACCCTACTTTCCAATTTTTGATTTTTCGATTAAATTATTTATTTCTTTTTGTGTGGTTTTTGGACTGTAGGCTATTTTTAAGATGCATTAAGACAAATTTTTAATTTGTAAGAAAAGCAGTCGAAAACTTTGTACAATTGATGAAGTTAAAAATACAAGACAACGTGTCTACAAGTACAAATAAAAGGTTAAAATAGAGTTAAAAAACTCTAGCAGATAGCTATTTCGGGGCTATTATGAATGAAGCCCCATCATCAGTGCAAAAAGATGATGGTTCACTGACACAAGTCAAGTGAACCAGGAATGTGAGAAACGTGAGGGTAAATAAACAGAACAGGAAGAGTAGGTACGCAGAAACTATTACGTCAAGGGTTGGACACGACAACTGCGCAACAAAAAATTACGTCACAGACGAAAAAGTTTTTAAATAAGAGATTTCCAAATGTTCGGGAAAGGAGGGGTGCTAGACAGATCATTGACAACTAAATCTGAATTTTTCCAGATATAATAGGATTCCCAAAAATCTAAATCAAAAATCGAAGAACAACTATGGATAATTTTTGCAGAGGAAAAATCAAAAATATGGCCACATGACCAACAATGTTGGGCAATGGAAGAGCGTTTGAAATCCTGTTTTTTAACACAATTTTCATGTTCTTTAACACGGAATTTTAAAGCGCGTCGTGTCTGTCCTATATATGTTAATTTACACTGGCATGAAATATTATAAATACCCCATCTATCAAGACTCTGAACAGGATGTTTGAGTTGCGAAAATTGTAATTTGTTCACTGGAGAAAAGGCGACCGAAAAATTGAACTTTTTTAAAATTCTGGCAATCTGAAAGCTGATTCTGGGAAAATATGGTAAAACAACGGTGTTGGAATAGTTCTCACAATTAGGTGTTTGATTTCGACCAGTAGGATTGATTAATTTCTTATAAATGTTATCTATGACACTGACTGTGAACCCCCGGTCCATAGCAATGCTTTTCAAATAATTAAGCTCAGCAGAAAGTAAACTAGAATTGGAACAAATGGACAAAGCACGGGAAACAAAAGTTCTAAAAACAGCTAATTTTTGTTTGGGGGGATGAGCAGATAATTTATGCGGCGGAAGAGTAACGGCAAAGGGTTTGCGAAAAACAGTAGTGTCGATAGTATTATCTTGACGAGTGATGGAAACATCCAGAAAAGAGAGATGACAGTCAGATTCAACTTCTATAGTGAATTGGATGTGCGGGTCTATGGAATTTAACGCAGATAAAAGATTGTCATGGTCACGGAGAGACGAGTCCAAAAAAACAAACACATCGTCAACATACCTTACGTAAAAATCGAACTGTAAAACCTTAAATAATTTGACCTCGAAATAATGCATATAAATATCGCTTAAAATTGGACTAAGAGGGTTGCCCATCGAAAGACCATCAGACATACGGAAAAAATTATTATCAAAAATAAAGGTGTTTTGTTCCAAGCAGGCGCGAGTTAAGTTACACAATTCACTGATTTCAAAATGTGAAAAATGATGTTCAGACATTCTTATTTTTAAGCAGTCTAACGCACCTTCAACAGGCACGTTAGTAAACAAAGATTTTACGTCGAAAGAAGCCATTATGTGGTTGTTAATATGGAAACTATGGAGTTTATTGACAAATTCTGTGGAGTTCTTGACGGTAAAACTGTTGCTGGACAGGAGAGGTGAAAAGACAGAAACCAAAAACTTAGCCAGTTTGTAGGATGCAGTATCAATATTGGAAACTATGGGACGAAGAGGAACAAGTGGCTTGTGTACCTTTGGTAGCGCGTAAAATCTAGCACAACGTGCTATAGAAGGAATCAAACGTTTTTTGTACGAAACCGGAATTAACTGAGAGGATTTTATGGCACTGTTAATATTTTTCAGTTCTTTAGTACTTGGATCTTTTTTAATTTGTACGTACGGACCATCTTCCAATAGATCATTACATTTCTTAAGATAATCTGTCTTATTTAAAATGACAATTTGACCCCCCTTATCTGCGTTGGTAATTACTAAATTAGGATTTGAACATAACTCATTAACAGTGCGTTTAATTTTCAATAACTTATGGTTGTGAAACTGTGAATTGAAGTCAATATTGTTGGAAATAAGATGTCTGATTGAATCTTTTTGGGTGGGAGAAAGTACACTGAATTTAAAGGCCCTTTCGACAGGAGCAATCAAACGTGGAAACGATGGTTTGGACGGAACTGCAAAATTACTATTGAGTTTCAAAGCATTAACTTGAGCCGAATTTATTGGGAAATCTGAAAGATTGAGCACTGCATTAACGTTAACTTTAGGTAAATCAAGTATAGTAGACTGCGAAGAAACTTTACACAACGACGTTAACTTTTTATTAAGAATGGATTTGTGTTTATTGGAAGAAAATACTGATCTGTGCCAAGATCTCTTGTCAATGTTGTCAATTTTTAATGCTTTTTTCGTCTTTCTTTCACTTTAATGGCAGAGAAGGCAAAAAAAAAAAAAAAAAATCACACAGGCACATACACTTGGACACTTGGACTTGCTATCGCAGTCATATTGCGATCGTAGACCAGTGCGAAAAAATACCAAAAACTCTAGTTTAGAATTCAGATTTACGTAACACCAGATGCACCTATAAGTAAAGTAGTCGATTACCGATTCATTGGCAAAGGAAATCGGCTGATGCCGATTACCTTTTGCTGGCTGCTTAACAATTACAATGATACTGATTTCTAATACTGCAATTTCTCCATCAACTGTTTTTTTAATTACTATTTCGGCACTTCAAAATTAGTCAACTAAGCGACGATTTTTTTTCTCCATCTCCAGAACTTTTCTTAATAACAATGTTTCGGAACTTTTCTCAAATTCTGTAAGCCATTTTAATCATCACCATTAGTAAAATTATCCTCTCTTGTTATCCAGACATGAAAATTCAAATTTGTATTTAGTATAAAATTGTCAACAAACACTTTTAGTCACTAGCAACTTTTTTATTATCAGTCATCATTTAATGCAAGCTATTCATCTTAAATTGAAAGGCGATAATTGTAAAGCACATTATTAAAGGCGAGATACGGAGAAAAATATTGAAGCATGAGATATGTCCAACATTGCATGATGACAGATGGGCAGATAAATATAAAGTAGCAAAATTAGATTAAAAGATTAAACTTGCTCCATAGCGTTCATAAAAGTAAAAAACAAAGTCAAAATATATTTATTAATACTAAAAATTTTATTGAATGAAAAAGTTGATGCTCTTAAATAAAAACTATAAAAGTATATTGTAGTTGTATGAATAAAAAGTAACTTGAGTAACTGAATAACAAAGAAAAATAATAAGAAAGAAAGAAAGAAAAAAAAGTTTGAATCAGAGTAGTTCCCTCAAGGGCCATTCCATGAAAAGTGAAACCAATTGGTCAAAAATTCATATTGAAGTTATGTTGCTATGTTATACATCATTTTAAAGCTTAAGATGTATATTTTAAGAATCCTGCATTGGTTTTTTGGTGAGAGTTAGAATAATACTTGTTTTCTTAGTTGGAAGTACAATATTCACGAACTTGTAAAAATCAGAAAAAATAACACATTTTCAAATGCATATTTCTCATCGAAAAATAAAAACAAAAATAACTACTTGTCGCACAATTTTAACTACTAAGACGGTACTATAATAATATGCACTTATTAATTTTTTTTGAATTGATCTAAATGGTGTAATTGAAGTTTGAAAAAAAGAAGTTTGATGTTACGTCTGTAACAAAAAAGAAGCAAAAGTTGTCATTACGTCCTAAAAAATCAAAATTAAAAAAAAAACCCTTAATGGTCCTTTTGGCAAATTCTTAGAGTAATTGCCCACCATAGTTAAAAATATTGCAACTGATTTAGTTTTTAAATTAATGCTGTTACAGACGTAACATTTCGGACATAACAAATGGCTCTATGTTACGTCCGTAGCAAAAGTAAATTTCCAATTAAATAGGTAAAAAGCACAGGATGAGCAATACATGTATATAGCATAATATGGTACGAGTACTAAAGTTTCTGGTATTCTGATTTTGAAATTTTTAACTATGTCGGAATGTAATTGAAATTTATTTGCAAAAATGCCGTTCGAATTTCGAAAACATCGGACGAAAAAGGACACATTGTTTCATTCAAAAAAAAATTATCAAAATTGACCAACTGTCACAAAGAAGGTTAAATTTTAGTTTGTTACTAGAGTATTCTGCTGTATCATCCAACATTTGCAAAATTTTAGTTCTCCTAAGACCAATCACTGATTCCAGGGAGGAATTTACTTTTCCCGATTTTTTTATGTAGCAGCCCCATTATGCATTAATTTTAAGAATGAAAATAAATAAATTTGTGTGAAAGCCCTTTTAAACTTTTCATGTGTCAATCTTTCTTGGAAATAATTGCCTTAAGATGCGTTAATTTAATGTTACATATTGACATATCGGCATATGCTCTCAACTTCCCCAGACTTACCCAAATTTTCTAAAACTGTTACAGTATAACAAAATATTCAAATAATGTGTTAATTAATGCTACTGTATTGTTTTAGCACGAAAATCTTTGTTTATTCCTGCTTTAAAATACTGTTTTCTGTTTTCAAATCAGAGATGTTACGTCTGTAACACCACTTTGTTTCGTCCGTAACAAGTTTATGATTTTTTTTCACAAATTCGGCAGTCAAAACCCACACAATCTTTATGGTTTTAGAAAGCTTGAAGTCTCTAGAACACGTATTTAAAAAAAAAAAAGTTCAAAATTTCCGTATAATTCAGAGGAATATTGTAAGTTGTATGACATAGTCGAGTTTTTGCTGTTTTGTGAATTACGTCTGTAACAGGCAGTTTTTAATTTCTGTATTTTTTTGTAATTAAGCAATCTGCACGCAAATTTAATGTAGCATAAACATCATTAAGTTACACTACAGGAGAAAAAATTGAAGACTTTCATCAGCCCAAACCAGAATTATTTGTGTTCAAAGTCTGCGATTGTTACGTCTGTAACGATGGAATTGCCCTCAAACGTTCAGGGTATGAGGTGGAAATGACAGACACAACTATGAGTAGCTATCACATAACAAAAAAAAATTTTTGTTTTTGAGTGTGCAATTTTGAAAATTAATGATTTAAAATTTGTAAATTCAATATCATTTTTATTATTTAAAATTCGAAGATAACATTTGTAGCATAAAATTGAATATTTATTTACTGTTTATGAATTCATTCTGCATATTTTCCAGTTCTATGCATGCTTCAAGTTACTTTAACTAAAATAATTTTTTTTTTCGTCGATTAATCGGTGAAAATTAGCCGATTGTAAATAATCAGTAAAGTGTTCAACTATGGCCGATTATAATCGGTGCAACCCAAGTACATTGTATCGGAATTTGTTTATTAATTCCTCTTTGATAGAAACAATAGTGTTTATGTGTAGCTAGAAGTCGTTTCAATCAAGGAAGTGTTTGGGATGCGAGTCCAAAAAGTGTATTTTGAGCAACATATTACAATCCAGCTGTAGGCTGTTGGGATTATATAAGTTGGTTGTTATGAAATCGGTGGTTATGAAAGTTGGTCGCTATCAAAATTTCTCCCGTTATGAATTAAATGTTCTAAACTCAGATAAATTTGGAACACAGTTCTGTAAGAAAAGAAACAAAACTGCCAGTAACTCAAAACTCCAGCAAGGTGTCTATCAATGTAGATTAAAATCTCCTTTTAAACTGCTGTATAAAATTTTGATGAAAGTTTTTATAATGACAAGAACTTCAAATTGAAGGGCTTGGGAGATGAAGGGGTTGTGTAACAAAACCCTAATTTCGAGTAATTTAGGTTCAAAGCTTTATTGTAGCAGCTTTTTCGTTTTCTGCTTCTGTTATTAAGTGAGCATATGAAATTAGTCTCGTGACATCTATTTTTAATGTACCATCACTGCAAAAAATGAACCCTTGTTTTTACGGTATAATACTGGCAGCCGAGGTTCCAATTTAAAACTGTAAAATGCACAGTAATAAACTGTAAAACTAGCAATTTTACAGTTTCTTACTGTAAATTTAGAAATTATACAGTTTATTGCCGTAAAATGTAACTGCATTATACTATAAAACAACTGTATAATACTGGCAGCAGAGGTTCCAGTTTAAAACTGTAAAATGTACGGTAATAAACTAAAAGTATACATTTTACTGTTTATTACTGTAAAATTAGCCATTTTTACAGTTTATCAGTTTATTACTATAAAATTAACTGTATGATACTGTAAAAACAGCATTCATTTTTTACAGTGAAGTTTTATTTACTTCCCTGTATCCATTGCTTACATGTGTTTATATTGTACTTTCAAAAGATGTAACATGCCTCTGGATTCACCAAGCATTTCAATTATGAGTGGAATGCACTATTTTTTTTCCAGCAAAAGCGTTTTTGACTACAAACGAGGGATCAAATGAGTCTAAAAACTAAACTACATTCTGACCATTCGAACAGAAACTATTCACTAAAAGACCACGATTATTCATGACACGCTAATGCACTAGTTGAGAGTTCATGAAGCGATAAAAACAAACATGATGGGGGTTCAACGAGTCGTTTAGAATCAAAACCAGTTTTATCTATTTCTCCAAATCCATAAATGACCCCGCGACTGGTAGAAAAGAAAAAAAAAAACATTAAAAATACACCAATCCATTAAATCAGCGATTTTAAATCAATGATCTGGCGAGCCAGCACCGATTTACAAGGCATGAATTTTTACATGGTAGTCAAAAACCTTTCTCGTTCACGACAGAAATTTTCCTTACTCAAAATTAAATAAATAATCAATTAATTAAAATAAAAAATAAAAATAAAAAAAGAGACAGAAAAAACACCACAATTTTTCAAGATGAGATTTTCATGTTTTACGTGAGTTTTGGGATTAATCCGCATAATTATGATTTGTCAGACATGTTAATTTACTTATGCATAATTACTACAATCATTAATTGTTTTTACATGTCGTTAATTTATCTTTTTAATTAATTTTTTGTACTACTTTATAAAAGAGAAAGAAGAAAAAAATCTCACTGGTCCTCAAAAATTTTTCTTAAGTTTGTAACAGTCCCCGAGTTTGTATTCCCACCTCTTTTCAAAAAAAAACTTTACGAATTTTTTTTCAAAAGCTTTTGCAGGTTCGCTTACGGGTCAAAAAAGGTTGAGAAACACTATTGGATGATCACCCCAACCGGGAACAAAAATGGCAATTTAATTTTTTTTCCTTTTATCATTTTTTTATTTTAGAAATGTTTTGAATAGAAAAAAGCTGCTGCACCAATTCATTAAACACACACACACACACACACATTTTTGAGAAAAAAAATGAAAAAAATTAAAAGTGCCAGCAGTTTATTCTCTGGGAGAGTATTTTTTCACTGGCAAATCCACCTCATATCAAAGATTTCATAAAATCGAAGTTTATCCACACATCACTAAAAATGCTTACTAAAATACAGTATACAAACTAAACGTCATGAGATTCAAACATCTTACCTTCCTCTTCTTCTTCTCCTTCCCATGCTTTGCGTTCACATTCTGATTATTCTCCTTATCCTTCTCTTCAACCTTCTTCTTCTCCTCCACCTTCTTGATCTTCTTGACATCCTTCCCATCCTTGTCCATCCTCTCGTAGGGCGCCTTCCTGCTGGTCATCTTGGAGAACAGCCGCAACGTTCCCTGAGGACACCGGATCTTCGACTGCTCGCTCTTCCCCTTCGACAGCATGGTCCCGGTTCCCTCAGACCACTTTTCCACCAAGTAGATCTACCAAGATGAGAATCCACAACAACCTTCAGAGCACCGGCAACGTGTTTATGAGATCAAAGCACACTTTGAAGGTCGGCTGAACTTTGACATCCTACCCTTGGCAATCCGGTTTCTTTTTTCGTCTCACAACACAACCCTTTCTTTTCACCTGCAAATTAGAAATGGAAGAATATCTAATCAGGTTTAAATAGGTCATTTGGTAGTTAATGATTTTTTTTGGTGGAGGAGGAAATAAACAATTAGATATTTCAATGTCAGTATTGTTTAGTGTATTGCGAATCGGAAGGCAACAGCTGTTTCTCGACTTAATATTGTTCACTTTCGCTCTCGATTCATTTGAATCACTTAGTGATGTTATTCAGCCCTGAATTATTAACTCTGTTTATAAATGTTACCGTTCATTATCATGTGTCGCTACAACGCCCATTAACATACAAATGAAATACAGTCGACGCTCGATATAACGACCGTCTCCATCCTACAGAAAACAGTCTTTATAACGAGTGGTCGCTATAAGAGGTAGAACATAGAGTATATTGGGATACAGTTGGGGGTTTTCTCACCAGTCGTTATATTAGGATGGTCTTTATAACGTGTGGTCGTTCTAACGAGCATCGACTGTAACTACAACAACAAAAATTGTTTTTCATACAACGACGTTTGAGAGATGTCATTCATTGCACGTGCCATTGTAAATTGACGCCACTGAGACGTCATTCATTTCAAGTGTCATTGCAGACTGAAGTCTCCGAGACGTGATTCAAGTGCCATTGTAGACTGACGTTTCCAAGACGTCAAGGCGCCATTAACGATTGACATCTCCGAGAGGTCATTCATTTCAAGTGCCCTGGTAGACTGGCATCTTCGAGACGTGCTTCAAGTGGTGTTGTAGAATGACATCCCCAACACGTCATTTAGGTGACATTGCATACTGACGTCTACGAGACGTGATACAAGCGCCATTGTAGACTGACTTCCTCAAGACGTCATTCAGGCGCGATTATACATCTCTGAGGCGTCATTCATTTCAAGTACCCTGGTGATTAAAGTAGCGTTGTAGACTGACATCCCCAAGACGTCATTCAGGTACCATTGTGTACCGACGTCTCCTAGACGTGATTCTTCCATTGTAGAATGAAGTCTTCAAGTCGTTATTTAGGTGCCATTGTAAACTGACATCTCCGAAACGTCATACAAATGCCATTGTAAACTGACGTTTCCGAGACGTCATTCATTTCAAGTTTCACTGTAGACTGAAGCTCTTGAGACGTCATTCCTTGCTCCGAGATATCATTCAGTGCCTGTGCCATCAGATTGACATCTCCGTTATGTCATTTATTTCAAGTGCCGTTGAAGGATGACGTTTTCGAGACGTTGTTCGAGTGTTATTTCAGACCAACTTCGTTTTTGCAAGACGTACTTCATTTCATGTGCCACTGTAGACACTTTAGAACAGGGGTGGCCAACCCGCGGCACGCGTGCCACAATGTGGCACGGCAGAGCAGTAACAGTGGCACGCGAAAATTTTTGAAAAAAAAATCCAAAATTGAGGGGAAAATGTCCGATTTAAAAAATATTGATCAAAACTAAAACCCTTGAACTGATAAATATAATGATATTATGACGATTAAGTGTCAGGAGGCTGGCTTACAAATTGTCTGAACTGCAATACTACAAAGTTCTTAGCGTTAGCTTCTGACATTCAACGAAAGCTGTGACGCTACATATAATGCTTTGTAAATCATATTTGTGCTTGACACAAATGAAACTTTCGATGCTGCAGAATGGATTCTTGATCTGCAATATTTTTTACTACGGGTGGTGAATTTAAAAAAAAAAAAAAAATAACTCTGCAAGTAAAATTAAGAAACCAGATTGGACAAAATTAGGTATAGTAGCACAAATGAAGATCCTTAAATTGTTTTTGTTACATTACTTAAAAATAATTTGGGAAAAAAAAACTTCAAAAGTATCATCGAATTATTTATCACAAACTCCTTGATATGACTCCCTGATCACAAACTCCTTGAAACTCCTTGATCACAAACTCCTTGATGACGGACTTGTTTTATTTTTATCATCCTTTTGATTTCAATTGCTCAGATGTACGAGAAGAAAAGTTTCATTTGAGTAAGAATTGCATAGTCAGCCAACCTAAAATCTATATTTAACTTTTTAAAAATTTTCAGTTTGTCGGAAAAATACAATGTGGCACGCTGAGCCTCTTCTCTCCAGATAGTGGCACTCTCCCTAAAAAGGTTGGCCACCCCTGCTTTAGCATTTTCGAGACTTCGCTTAAGCAGAGTTAAATGTAATCTAAATGCCATGCAGACTTAGTAGGGCTGAATTATACTCCATGCTGCCCATAGGTCTACTTAAAATATATCCTCTACCCGTACACACTTCTTCCTTCTTCTTAAGTACAAGCGAATGTAATATAAGTTAACTTTGGAAAACAGACTAAAATCCCTGAAGACATGTTTTC
This sequence comes from Uloborus plumipes, assembly GCA_038373865.1. Taxonomy (NCBI): domain Eukaryota; kingdom Metazoa; phylum Arthropoda; class Arachnida; order Araneae; family Uloboridae; genus Uloborus; species Uloborus plumipes. Next base: position 9,923 of record JAXGGA010014921.1, on the reverse strand, counting down.
AAAATTAAATGTTAAGCTTATTTTAAGCCAATTTATTTACCTACTTTGTCATGACAAGGAAAAATTCTGGCTTTTAAGATTTAGGTGGTTTATCCAAGTCCATTTTTAAATATGCGCATTTGCAATATATATATTCAAATTATTGCCTTTAAACACTTGCTAACTTTACACCCTTAGCAGCCGTCCATTATGTTTTGTCAGAAATAAGCCGCTATATTAAAGATAAATATGATCTTTTTAGTGGAGATCCAAAAAAAAAAAAAATTCCATCACTTGTGAGAAAAATAAATGTTTTTTTTTTCCTTTTTTTAAATGTAATGAGTAATTACTTTGGAAAAAAAATTATTCAAGATAAAATGCAAACAAGAATGAATTAACTTTGATGAAATCCTTGATTTGAAACTAAAAGCTATGCATTATCTCTTCTGCAAAAAGCACAAACCGTATTCTTGGAAATTTTACATTGTTTTATGAATAAATTTTTAAAGAAAATTGTTATGAAAATATAAGACAAAATGAAGACGACATAAATATTGATTTTTAAAGAAAATTTAGCTTTGTCCAACAGCTAGTCTTTATATTTTTAAGCTTTAGAAATTTCATTTAAAAGAATGAGTGTTATGCATATCGGTTAATGGTCACACTCATATTCTGGATGAAAACGAAAAAAAAGAGTAAACATGCTGACTAATTAAAAAAAAAAAAAAAAAAAAAAAAACGAGTTTAGACAATCCGGCGCTGTTAAAAGCAAATTAAGTTATGTAACACCCAGCTCTCGTTTCTGGTCAATGCTAAACTTGCTATTAGTGACACACGTGGTAAGAGTCGATGTTTCTTAATCCCTATGAACTTAGTTGTTTTTGCTCTGAAGGCACAACAGAGTACAAAGACCAAAGGGTTAAGGAACTATGGGTTGAGAGTTATTCTGGAATTGTTTTTTCCTCCGAGGGACAAAGTAATTCTTGATTAATATTTGGATGTTTACTCTCAGCAGAGGAGGAATTTAAGTTTGTTAGTGATTCAGAGGAGGGGGGGAGGGTCTTAACGTGTTTCTACACTGCAAAAAATGAATTGTTGCTTTTACAGTATAATACTGGCAGCCGAGGTTCCAATTTAAAGCTGTTAAATGCATAGTAATAAACTGTAAAACTAGCAATTTTAGTTTCTTACAGTAAAGTTAGAAATTTTACAGTTTGTTGCCGTAAAATTTAGCTGTATAATACTGTAAGAAAACAGTATAATACTGGCAGCAGAGGTTCCAGTTTAAAACTGTAAAATGCACGGTAATGAACTGTAAAATTAGCAGTTTTGCAGTTTGTTACTGTAAAATTAGCAATTTTACAGTTTAGTACTGTAAAATTAGAAACTTTACAGTTTTTTACTGTAAAATTAGCAATTCTTATAGTTTATTACTATATAATTAGTTGTGTTGCACTGTAAAAACAACATTCATTTTTTATAGTGTATGCTGCTTTTTAAAATGAAATTCCAGTTCGAATTGAATGTATTTGAGATCAAAATAAAATGAAATGACTTCTTGTACGAAATGATATAATATGAAAAATCTGAATAGAGGAGACCAATAAAAATTAGGGATAAGTTAAAGCAAACTATCAAGTGTAATGGCAACAAAAATCCTTTTTGTGATAAAATCATACCTTAAGCAGTTCAATATCAAGTACTGTTGAACTGAGTAAATTTAGGCTCAAAATGAAAATTAAATGGAAAAAACTTCGAATTCAAACGGTTAAGATATTAAAAAAATTACACAAAACTGAGGACCAACTAAAAATTAGTAGAAGTTGACGCAACTGTGCAACTTACCAATGCACGATGGCAATAAGCTTCACGTTTTCGTAAAAAAACAACGTCAGTGAGCTTAATGTATAGTAAAATGTAGCTCAAAATGAAAACGAATTCGAACGCAAAGGGTTAAAATATTGAATAATTACTCATAACTAAAGACCAATTAAAAATTAGCGAAAATTAGTTATGCAACATACCAATAAAGGATGACAACAAGGTTCATCATCTTGTAAAAAAGACAAATATCAAAGATTTCAATATACAGTTAAATTGAGCTGAAATTGAATCATTTTAGGTGCAAAATGAAGATTAAATGAAAACGACTTCGAGTGCAAAGAGGATTAAAATATAAAATAATCGCACAGAGTTGAAGACCAATTAAAACCAGTAAATCAATAGTGTAACATACCAATATACGATGGCAAAGATGATCCTCCTGTTAGAGCCAAACCTCCAATAGTCCAGTATTCAGTAAAACACCCGAGTTATATACTTCAATAGTTTCAAATCGAGTGCATAATAAAACAAGAAATTCAGAAATTGGAGTGACACTCAGTATCATCCTGCAATTATGTGTGCTTGCATAGACGGAGACCGTGGCTTTATTAGGTGACCGCATTTTGATAAATCATATATAATGCACGCCGCAATAAAATACGTCTGAAGATATCTTATTGAGATGACTCAGGGAGATAGGCAATCTCTCGAACCGAGCTCTCATCGGTTTTTATTTCTGCTTATTGTTTTTTCTAATTCGTCCGGAATTACCTCACTTTCTCATATACATTTTATATGCATTGTTCAATGTCGTATCACCTCATTAAAGAGAAAATGATTTCTAAAATCCCATCTTCCCAATGTAATTTTCACGCTTTATCCCTTCAAGAATAGATATTAATTGCGAAAAGGAAATTAATGCTTTATATCAGGGGCACAGCAAGAGCAGGTGTCGAGTAAAAATATAATGAATTTTAAACATTTAAACAATTAATGCTGCAAGCGATAAATAGCAGTTGGTTCCCCTATCAAGTCTTTGAAATACAAAATAATGTTTATTATGATATTTATAAAATGAGTAACAAGAAAGAAAAGGAAAACCGAAATTCGTGAAGTTGTGTAATACTACAGCGCTTAGAAACAAAGAGTGAAAACCTGTATGCAATTCTCCATTGCAAACACTTAATTTGTCAGAAACGAATTTAATTTTTTCTTCTTTTTTATTTATTTAATGTGAATGAGCAAAGATCTAGAGTCGGAAGAAAGATATAGACTGATAATGAAAACCCTCGAGTGTTTTAAAACACAAAATAATGTTTATTATGATATTTATAAAACGAATAAACGTATGAAAAGGAAAACTGAAATTCGTGAATTTATGCAATATTACAACTTTTAGAAACAAAGAGTGAACACCTGGCTGCAATACTTCATTGCGCACACTTAATTTGTCAGAAAAGATTTTTTTTTTTTTTTTCAAATTTGAATATGCAAAGTTCTAGATCTGCCTGAAAAATATGCACTGATAAAGAGAGCCCTTGAGTGTAATTAATGCAGACAGTTTTATGAAAAAGCTTGCAAATTTATGTATGCGTGCTCAGCTCATCCTCCTAACTAAAATATTAAAACAAGCAGGTAAGATTGACAAGGTTGAAACAATTGAAGAAGCATTCTAAGACAGAAGAAGAAAAAGCTTATTTCAAGTACAACTACTCGGGCGGTATTCTTTTTATGATTCTTTGACTATCCTCAACGAACGTGATGGGCATGACGAATTCTCACTTTATATAACATCTTGCTTCAAAGCCTATGAGTAGATTCTAAATTTGGAAAAGCTTACACGTGCACACACGCAGCTATCTTCATAATTCAGGATTACTTTAAGTAATAGCCTAATATACTTTTTTTTTATTAGAAAGAATAATATGTTTCGGTATGATAGATATGCGATAAAAATTATGAAGCATTTGCAGAGTGTGAAGTTAAAAGAAAACATTTAACGATTCAAAATTTAGTAATTATTTGTAATAGAGATGTAACTACACTGCAAAAAATAAAGTGTTGTTTCTAAAGTATAATACTAGCAGCAGATGTTCCAGTTAAAACTGTAAAAGGACAGTTAGAAACTAAAACTACCTATTTTACAGTTTATTACCATGAAAATAGTTGTATTATACTGTAAAAACAACAGTATAATACTGGCAGCAGAGGTTCCAGTTTAAAACTGTAAAATGCACAGTAATAAACTGTAAAATTAACAATTTTACAGTTTATCACTGTAAAACTAGTAATTTTGCAGTTTATTACTGTACAATTAGCAATTTTGCAGTTAATTACTGCAAAATCACTATATAATTAGCTGTGTATCATTCTGTAAAAATAAGATTTATTTTTTGCATAGTATCCGTTGGGCATTTTTCTGTCAAAGAGTAAGTTGTGCAAGGATTCTTAGAGGCAATTAGGATGAATATTGGGTAGAGGTGATGCTGCAGTACGCAAGCTCCAGCGACATATCTCACTCTGGCAAAAAATTGACAAAACTCCAAAAATAAATACATGAATCAATAAAATAAATTAATACAGTAACCATGCGTTGCATCGCTCCTCGTTATATCGCTCATTCGGATATACCGCGGTTTTCCTTTATCTCCCGAAAAATTATATTTATATCTTTCAAAAATGTTTCTTTACATTTGACATCACAGGAAAAAAAGGTATATTTCCAAAAAAGCACTTTCTACTTTTTTAAATAAAATAAAACTGGCACATTTTCCATATACTTAATTTGTTGCAGTTCAAGCTGCTTTTAACTTCATATTCTACCATAAAATAATAAAATAATTTATTATTACTAGTTTTTTCATTTGAAAAAAATAAAGCAGACATATTTTCGTTTGTTGTTATTAAGAAAACCATCCAAATGTGATAGTAAAACAATCTTTTCTGTAGATGTACGTCATCAATTTTTATGTTAATTGAAACGTTATTTTTTATGACATCGGTTACATGGCCTTTTCTGATACATTGAGCTTTTTGTCGTCTCCCGACAAGCGCAATATTACGAGGTAATACTGAAAATTCATTGACTAAAAATTAAATTTAAAAAAAAAAAAAACAAACACTATTGGAGAAAATCAAGGTTTTACGTAACAGTAGTTTTAAGTGATTTAGTCTCAAATATATCATAATACGAGCAAAAAATTACGATGTGATGGTTATACCGTTAGCTTTTGTTGTTTAAATTAATTATACGAGTACATGCTTAAAATTCGAAGATCTTCTAAATTATGAAATTTTGATAATGTCTCGCTATTGGTTGTATCGTTTTTACACCGCCAAGCACCACTTATGTAAGCTACGTTCACAGGGCGAGTTTTGGGGAAGAAAGGCATTACGTAAATCATTCTCAAGGCGCCGATGGGGTTTTGTGAGGTCACTGACTTTCAAAAACATTTCTTATTCGGTCAATTTTTACCGATGATTCGGAAAATAAGCGGAATACAGCAATTAGATTTTGAAATCTTTTTTTAATATGTGTTGTTTTCCAGATGTAGGTGTGTACACATGCACTTTTTTTCAATCATTCAGTAAAATTCGGAGTTTTATTCGGTAAAGTGAGAATTTTCTCCCTCCTAAACATTTATGTTCTCGGTGTCTAAATTGACTTTTTAAATATTCATGTTTTCCCTTCAGTTGGCTGTATTCCTCTCATGCCCCATATGCTACACTGTAAAAAATGAATGTTGTTTTTACAGTATAAAACAGCTAGTTTTATCGTAATAAACTAAAAATTGCTAATTTTACAGTTATTACCGTGCATTTTACAGTTTTAAACTGGAACCTCTCTGCTGCCAATATTATATTGTTGCTTTTACCGAATAGTACAGCTAAATTTTACGGCAATAAACTGTAAAGTTGCTTAACTTTACTGTAAGAAACTGTAGAATTACTGGTTCTAGTTTATTACTGTGCATTTACAGTTTTAAATTGGAACAATGGCTACCCGTATTATACTGTAAAAACAACAGTTCATTTTTTGCAGTGTACTAAAAGTGTAATTTTCTCTTTTATTTGAGTGTACAATGTTAGTATCTTTTAAATAAAAAGTTAAAGCTTTATCAATTCAATTATTACCCGTTTTATGTAGTCAATATCTTGTAAATAATTGAAGAATTCTCAAAATATACTATCTGTTCTTTAAACGCACTTTCACCGAAATTACTTCCCTATTGCCAATTCAGTGAAATCAGTGGCAAATAGGAACTTTTGTAACTGTTAGGAGTGCGACGTAAAAAATACAAAACGATATTTTTAGTCGATTTTATAAACATTCCATAATTATCTGCAAGTTATCTTGTTAATCTAAAATCCTTCTCGAGCGCGATAATTATTGCCTTCTTATCTTGTTGATCTAAATTTCTATTTGGTAATTGCATGTGCATACAATTGTCAAACCCTTTTCATATCAATAACATAATCTCTTAGATCTCAAACTGCTATCTTTTGTTGATACTTTTTTTTCCGGTAGTTTGGGTTTTCATTGAAGACATTATCATTATAAATATTTTTATTGTTGCAAGAAAGCTCGAAACTAGCTACTATTTACATAGATTTGTTATAGAATGGTTAACTTTTAAAAATATTGATTTGGCTGATGGTTCTGCTTTTTTTTCCTTTGTGATTTTGGTACCAAACAATCTGAATAAATTAATTTATATTTTTTCTGAAAACAACGATAAATTAAAAGGACAAACGAGAAGTAAATTTTTCTCATATTTCTGTTGTAAATTTTCCACGAAATAGCTCCATAATCTGCAATCCCACATATTGATAGCGATTTGAGCCAGTTAAATTCCCATTTTAAAAAATGGATGAAACAGATGCTCTAAATCAAAAACATTTGACGACTAAAACGAAAAAGGTACAAATCGTCTGTGATTTAGGTTCACTTTTTTATTCCAATGCTTTACTCAGGCAAATTTTTCATTTAAAGACGGGTTTCTTTTTGCATAAAATCATGTTCTTACCAGGAAAAACACCCATAGGGATGAACTTACATTTCATTTCACACCTCCAGGGTCCCCCGTACCTACCACAGCTTCGTGGTTTAACCGGGATAGGGCCCTGAACGACGCTCTGTTCTTAATTTTGAACCAGAACCTAAGGTCGAGCAAACCCTAGGCCCAGCACCCCCAGAGGTATCGTTTCACTTGGAGGACTTTGTGGACACGACATTTTTAACGCCTCCCAGCCACCATTAATCAAGACGGTGGATCTTTGATCGGCTGGGATCGAACCCGGGTCCCTCCGGACACGAGTCCGATGCCTTACCGATCGGGCCACCACGGCCCGGGATGAATTTACAGAAAAACTTCATCTAAACACAGAATTTACATACTACTAACTCACATCAGTTAAGATTGATAAAAAATAAAAATATCATAACAATTACTCTGTAAATATAATCTTTATGAAAAGTGTACGGGTGGAAATTAAACATGGATTATCACGTTTTCACTACCTCATCTTAATTACCTTTTTTTTTCTTCATTCACATACCTCGTATTACCTGATGCTCTAGAAAATCACCAGTCACAATATATGCGAATTTCTTCTCTATTTCCATTCTATTCCATGCGTAGAAACAAGAAACTCAATGAGTAGTGTTCTATCGCAATGCATAATTACGAAAAACATAATTTGAATTCAAGACTTCAAAATTGAAATGAATGCCAGAGGCTGGATGCTAGATTTTTTCGTGTTGTTTACATTTTAAATCTCATAACCAATAAGGCTCGACCGATGCATCGGCCAGGCCGATGCATCGGCGCCGATGGTAGAAATTTTTTCCATCGGCCATCGGCATCGGCCGCCGATGCTAACTTAGGAAAAACATCGGCCCATCGGCCTCGAAAACATTTAAATGCCGATGCTTGGCCGATGTTTAAAAAAAAAATTTCAAAAGAGGGAATTCTATCTTCTCTATTTTTTATTTCACAATCGAAAGTACGTTCACCATGTGGCTTGAAATCGGGCAGCAACGGGACCAATACAGCTCTGGGTTTTGGAATTTTCCGAATCGGACAGATACCGAAATTTTCACAACACAGCAGACCAGGCTTGGAGTCAATTACGACAAAATGTAATCAATTACGATTACGATTACGAACATGAAAAATTGGGGATTACGATTACGATTAGTAATCTGCCAAATCGCAACTGCAATTACAGCCAACGGTTAGAAATTATGTAAAAAATGTCATTGATTGCGATTATTATATGCCGATTGTGATTTCGATTACACGATTACAGCTTTGGGGGGAATATATATTATATATACAGAGGAGGATCCAGCAATTTTCGCTAGGGGGCTCAAGTTTCAATGCACCTTTTTAGTTAAGTGGCAGGAAAACGAAGCCTGTAGAATTCAAACTTCCTTTAAAATATCATACAGTATTGAACAGCAATATTTTGATTATCTTCTGCGAAATTAACTATCTATTTATTTTGGTAAAAATTTATTATCACGAAAAATAAAAATTGACAATTTATAAATTGTCTACATGTAATTAATATTGGAACTATAAAATTCTTTAAAATACAATTCTTAAACTAAATTTTTATAAAATCTTCAAGTAAATTTTAACATTTTTTAAGCATGAAAAAATGTTTAAAAAATCTATAAATACACAACTTTTCCTTATTTTGTATACCTATTGAGAAAAATAATATGGGCATTAAAATATAAAGCATAAACTAAGATAAAATTATAGGTGAAAATATTTTGAAAAAAAAAAAGTCAGACTGCATATTACAAGGCTAAATATTATTGAAGGAAAGATTACAATTACGATTACATGAGAAATACTCTTGATTAAAATTACGATTACACGATTACGAGTGTCCCATTTCCAAATTATAATTTTGATTACAAAAAAATTTAATCGATTACTCGGATTACGATTACGTAATCGGCAATTACTCCAAACCTGCAGCAGACACTTTCCGAGTGGTCACTTTGATGAGAGTTTTTAGAATTACAGTAAAACCTCCGACTGACGGACAGTCACGGAAACGGAAGTTTTGTCCGTTATTAGGATGTATCCGCTATTAGGAAGGATTATACTATTTTAGATTTAACATATAAAAAATGCAGAATTATAATAAATATGTACTATTTCCATCATTTTCTACGATACTTTTATTGCGCGCATTATTTACCATATCTCACTTGAACTAAACTCATATCATTTTACTTTTGCACTTTTAAATGCTAGCGTGCCCTTTTATTGCAATCCTTTAAATCAGCCCCGACGTTCCTCTCTTTTACCTTATCTTTCTATTACAATTATAATTCAGCTGCCTACGCATTTTTCTCCACTGTTCTATGATTTTCTATGAGATATTTTCATTGAAAAATTCGAATTGCAAATATATCGACGGCCCCGAACTTGCCATCATATTTACATAGTCAATTATTTTTATTTAAATTATAACATGGCTGAAAAAATGTAGGGGAAGACCGCCTATATTGGACCACTGCTTAAATTGGACCTCGGGCTTAAAATCTAGTACAGAGATCTATGCTACACTTTAACGGTAGAAATATAAAGTTTTAGGAATAAAATCAATGTGTATGAAGGTTCATCAGTCTTCGAACTGCGTAGCGTGAGTTACGGCATGATTTATGTTGAAAACGTGCAAAATCTTATTTTGCGGACTTGTACCTAGTAAGATAGTGCAAAAACCTTTAAGCTGAGGTAATCTGCTGTTATAGTATGATAATCTGTATTTAATAAGGATTACATCTATGTATTTACATGCGCGATTGTGATAATTTTTGATAGAGAAATAAGCTGGAGAATTAAAAATGGCATGTTTTCCTTTATTGGACCGAAAAAATTTTCCTATATTGGACCAGTGGTCCAATTTAAGAATATGATTTTAAGCAAGACTTTTTATTAATTGTAACATAAAATAAGTGACTCATCTGATTTAATAGCGTAGTAAAGATTAATTTAAGCATACTTTAACACCTATTCACGATATTCATTTTTTTATCAAGCACATTTTCTCTCTAGAAGCTGCACAATTCTTAAATAACATATGTTTTTTTTTTC
>JAXGGA010014920.1:0-30667 GCA_038373865.1 Uloborus plumipes | reverse complement strand
AAAAAAAAGGCACCACTGGTTTAGAAGATTCATTATCCCCTTCTCAAAAATAGCTCCAGTATTAAATATCTATCATGTTGACTACGAATTCAGTTGGATATAATAAGCTGATATAAGCTATAATAAGCTGAAGCTTTCATTATGAACCACGATGATAGTTGTTCGACTTAGATACATTTTTATTAAAACGATTAATAAGTAATTCACTGTAAAGCTTACACTAAAATATTCACATCTATTAAGATATAAGATCAATTTATAAAGCAGTGAGTAACCGCCCTTAAGCAAAGGCTAAGGCAGAAACATGCAATACACCGCCAACTTGGCTATTTCGATCCATGGACAGCTGTTTCGAGCTTATTCTGCTCTCATCAGCATGCAATACGAAAGTAGTCGAGTTGGAGGCAAAAATTTTGCCTCCAACTCGACTACTTTCGTATGTTGGCGGAGTTGGCGGTATATTGCAAGATCAATTTATTTTACTTTGTATAATAATTTTAAGCTCTTTAGATTTTAAATTACTGCCATTTACAAACGTTTCGCATGATTTTCTGTAAAATTATTACTATATTTTTTTTCAAGTTCAAAACAGTAAACACAAACCATTTTTTAAGATAAGTAATAAAAGGAAAACCTTCACTATAAAACCAGTCCAAAACACTATCAGCGAAAACTGGAAATAAACTCAGAGGCTTTGTCAACTACATGACAGTATTTGTAATTAAACCTTCTCCTTTTAGAGGGTAAAACTTAAAAAGACATGCCAGGTACAACTTCAACTAAAAGTAGTATTTCTAATTAATTAATAGCTAAGTGATCTGAACTGCCAGTAAATCAACTAAGAGTTTCACATACTTAAGCAGATTAATTAGCCTTCATTTGGGTTTCCTAAGTTGCACTAATTAGAAACTGCAAAAATCAGTGCGTGGCTTTTAAACTTTTCAAATGTTAAGAGTCCTATTAACGCTTAAAGTTTGTAAATAAAAAAAATTGATTTCTGGCTGAAATATTTTAAATAGTGGCTATCAGTTGCACAAAACTCAAGCTAAATCACATTAACATCTCCAAAATAGTTCTAAAGTGTTTTAAAACATTAATAAAGTTAATATATTTCCGAATATGTATGTTCTCCTCATTGGTGCCTAATACATCTGAGGAAGAACTGCAATTTAATTTGAAACAAGTTAAATTATAAATGTGCCTTTGACTAACAATATCAACTTATAACAGCTGATTTAAATTGTGGCGCATTTGTTTTAAACTATGCTTTATAGAATACACGAGTGATTCCCCAATATTCTCAGAATATTGAGTCTGGGTAGAATATAGCAAAAACTGTATGACCTACAATTTGTTTTTAATTGTGTAACATTCAACAGTTTTCCTATTGAATAAAATAACCCTTTTTAAAAAGGACTAAAGTGTTTCTTTTCAGACTATTATTTGTAATACTTACGATGAATTTTTATAGCTTTATTGTTACTGGAAATTAAAAGATAAGTAAAGTTTACAGTAGTTCTGTATTTACCAGCAAGAGGAAAAAGTTTTCTTCCCTTTTTTTAATGTGAATGCAAAATTGAATATTTATTGCTTAACTTACTTTTTTTATCCTACATTAAAATAAGTCCTACGTTTGGTGAACTAATTTTTATCCTTATGCAGCGTAAAGGGGATGATAGACTAAAAGTGAGGGGTCATTCCATATAAAATCAACAAATTTTCAGAAATTTTCGTGCCGCACCATTTTTAATTTTGATGATACTTGGTAGATAATATGCACCAATATTATGTACCTCCAAACTGTTTTATTTTTTTCTCGAAAAAATTTTATTCTCGAGATATAGCCATTTTTTTGCTCCGCCGATGAGTAAAATTCGGCATTTTCGATCTTTTTTTCTAACAGCTGTGGTAAATTTACTTAAAGTGGTAGAAAAATCAAACATGGCTTATTTTGAAGCTAAAAGAATGAACTTTCATTTGTGCATAAAAAGAAACGATTTGGGTTAAGCCTAAATATAAATTTTCTCGTGTCAATTCGCGGTTCAAAAAGTGCTGTTTTCGTCATTTCAAGCATGAAAAAATATATGAAGAACTGACAGTGGGGTTTTATTTTTTTTTCTCTTACACCCAGTTATAGATACTAGAAGCACAGAAAAAAGTTAGATGATACCGGTAGTCTTTCATTATGAAAAAATTGCTTAAACTTGAGAAAAAATGAAAATTGGCCTTTTTCACTCCCCAAAAACGGCCTGTGGAACAGGTAGTAAAAATTTACAAATGCATGGAGTAAAAAGGTGTTACATTGCCCTTTAAAATGAAACAAAAACTGTCTTGTTATTCCAAGGCATTAAAGAGATATAAGCTTTCAAACTTTGAAAAAAAATTAAAAATATCCTTTTTCACTCCCCAAAAACGGCCTATGGAACATGTAGTAAGAATTTGAAAATGTATGGAGCAAGAAGGCATTACATTGAACTTTAAAAGGAAACAAAAACTGTCTTGTTATTCGAAGGCCTTAAAGAGATATAAGCCTTCTAAGTTAGATGATTATTATGAGAAAATACATTAAACTTGAGAAAAAATGAAAAATGACCCTTTTCACTCCCCAAAAATAGCCTGTGGAACACTTAGTAAAAATTTGAAAATGCATGGAGGAAGGCGCCCTTTAAATCGAAACAAAAACTGTCTTGTTATTCTCAGGCATCAAAGAGATAAGGCCCTCTGAAAATTGAAAATTCATGCAAGATTTTTTTAGCATAAGTTAAAGCAATTATTTTCAATTTTCAGAGGGCCTTATCTCTTTGATGCCTGAGAATAACAAGACAGTTTTTGTTTCGATTTAAAGGGCGCCTTCCTCCATGCATTTTCAAATTTTTACTAAGTGTTCCACAGGCTATTTTTGGGGAGTGAAAAGGGTCATTTTTCATTTTTTCTCAAGTTAAATGTATTTTTTCATAATAATCATCTAACTTAGAAGGCTTATATCTCTTTAATCCCTTCAAATAACAAGACAGTTTTCGTTTCCTTTTAAAGTTCAATGTAATGCCTTCTTGCTTCATACATTTTCAAATTCTTACTACCTGTTCCACAGGCCGTTTTTGGAGAGTGAAAAAGGATATTTTTCATTTTTTTTCAAAGTTTGAAAGCTTATATCTCTTTAATGCCTTAGAATAACAAGACAGTTTTTGTTTCATTTTAAAGGGCAATGTAACACCTTTTTACTCCATGCATTTGTAAATTTTTACTACCTGTTCCACAGGCCGTTTTTGGGGAGTGAAAAAGGCCAATTTTCATTTTTTTCTCAAGTTTAAGCAATTTTTTCGTAATGAAAGACTACCGGTTTCATCTAACTTTTTTCTGTGCTTCTAGTATCTATAACTGGGTGCAAAAGAAAAAAAAATTAGAACCCCACTGTCAGTCCTTCATATATTTTTTCATGCTTGAAATAACGAAAATGGTACTTTTTGAACCGCGAATTGACACGAGAAAATTTATATTTAGGCTTAACCCAAACCGTTTCTTTTTATACACAAATGAAAGTTCATTCTTTTAGCTTCAAAATAAGCCATGTTTGATTTTTCTACCACTTTAAGTAAATTTACCACAGCTGTTAGAAAAAAGATCGAAAATGCCGAATTTTACTCATCGGCGGAGCAAAAAAATGGCTATATCTCGAGAATAAAATTTTTTCGAGAAAAAAATGAAACAGTTTGGAGGTCCAGAATATTGGTGCATATTACCTACTAAATATCATCAAAATCAAAAATGGATGCGAAATTCTTCATTTTCGTGCAGTAAGAAGAAAAATTAAGGCGCCATCTATGATTCGTACTGATACTGGTAGAAAAGCCAGCACCAAACCAGAGAAACGTTTGCTTTACAGTTTGCAACCATCACCAAAAGAAAAATTAAAATAAAAAGTTTCAAAGTGAAATTTAGACACATTCATTGCAGCTAGAGATGTTCGCCACTGTAAGGAAAAACATCCAAATATTTACCGATCTGATGATACTTAATGCCAGAGCTACAATTATTGTGTGCACATTTCACACTTTATCTCGAACAACAATCATTAATTCTCCCCTTTAATCAACTAACAATTACGGATTCAAACCAGAATAGCTAAAATTCAATTCATTATCCATCTGGAATTTCTATCGAAGCAATCAACTTGCGGACTTACCAATTGACGAACTGTTTGCCAGCTGACGTATCAGATCCACTTTGGATTAATAATATATTTCCTATGCAACTAATGTTTCATTAGGGAACATCTAATCAGATGGATTAGAATCGTGGCACGCGCGATCGCAGGGAATTCTAATGCCGTTTGTGAAAGTGTAACGCGTAAACTGTATTTTATCAATTGATAGTCTTTCCTTAATCGCTTTCATGTCGTATGGAGAGAGGCTAGAAGAGTGAAAACTTTCCTTTGTCTTACGTATTGGGTTATTGGACTGGGTATGAAAGACTCGATTTATTTTCAATATTGATGAAAATATGGTACTATTTCGGATTTTTTTTTCTAGTTAAAGCTCCTTGTTTTGCTTTTGGGCCAAGTTTTTCACGGTTCGTGCGTTTATCTCAAGGCAGTGTTTTTTTTTTTATTTTTTTTTATTTTACACTACAGTCAAACCTGTCCATCTCGAATTTCACGGAACAGAACAAAAATTCAAGCTACGGAGGTTCCGACACACAGAAGTTGTGATAAAAGTTACAGAAATAGGCAGTTGGAATAAAGTCTACACTTAGCTTTTGACTTTTTAGTCTTTCAAATTAGCCTTTGTCGGATGTCTGTGCATCCATAAGCTTACAATTTTTTTGCATTGAAAAAGGCGTTCCTTGTAACGCCGAAACACGTGTCTGCAGTATACCTGCTTATTTGTGCATTCTTAACGTTGTATTTTTCTCTACACCAGTAGCACAAAGGTATTTGTAACTTTACTTAATAGATTGTTCTGCATCGACATTGTTGATTATTTTACATTATGATATGTTATGATTACACCCTTTACTAATATTCCTGATTATATCGATAACAAATTTATGCATACTTTTAAGTACGAAAATTGTCTTTCAATGACTGTGCAAACAATGGTTTGTCGTCAAAATTCGAGATATAGAGGGTTTCGGAAACTTCATTCGAGATAACACGGAAAAAACGATAACTTTATGTTGCAATTGCAGGGAAAGGGAAACTTTTTATATAGAGAGGTTTTCGAGATAGGCAAGTTTCGAGATAAACAGGTTCGACTGTATTTTAATATTAATACATTCTTAATATATTCTTATTGTTTAACATAGAGTAGATTGGGAAGAGACACCGTATTGTGGAAAATGCCAAACCATGTGTTTCACTCACAAACATCAACAACAGCAGCTTGCCAGTCAATTAGAATAAACTAACATGCACATTGAGAGCAATTAAAAAAATGTTGTTGATTAACCACAGGTTTAAGGGGTAGTTTTATAGGGTTTTTTCGTTTTTACCGCTCCGATGAGTACCTGAAATCTTGTCTAATGCCTTTGGGGAAGACGACGAATTTGGGGTAAGATTCCTCAGCGTTTCGACACGTCTTAAGGAAGGAAATGATACTACTCGAAGCATAAACCTAGAAAAATACACCGAAAGGTTGAAAATAAATGCGATTTGATAAAATACATGGCGTGCAGCAATTGGTTCCCTGTATCATATATGTCAACTTACCACAAGCGCAATTCACATGTTGGCATCTTAAGCAAAGATTATGTTTAGATGCCGATATGCGAGCGTTTTGAAATAATTTTTTATTTCGCAGGTAAAAAATTGTTTTTGAAAGAGAAAATTATTTTTTCACCTATCACGAAAGTAAGTATTTTGCTGAAAATAAATTTTAAACTGGCACGGCGTGGTGTTTATACCTCAGAATTGGACTTTGGTTATTCATATGTTTTATAATGTTTATACATGCAGGGCTCAAGCTCCTACAGTGGAGCAAAATTGGTCGCTACCCATAACAGGGTGAAAAAATGAAGGAAAAAAAATGAAAATCAACTTCAATCTCTATCTCAAAAAAAAAAA
Source organism: Uloborus plumipes (assembly GCA_038373865.1). Classification (NCBI taxonomy): domain Eukaryota; kingdom Metazoa; phylum Arthropoda; class Arachnida; order Araneae; family Uloboridae; genus Uloborus; species Uloborus plumipes. Next base: position 24,606 of record JAXGGA010014920.1, on the reverse strand, counting down.
AGGAAAAGAAAAAACTTTAAAATTCACGAAAAGCGTCAAGTAATTAATAGTTTTTGCACCCAAATCAAGATGCAGCCATTATGAATTAGTGGATTCAAAATTTATCAATTAGATTAATAAATATGTATATGTAGGATTATCAATTACTAGGTGCGTGTCCCGGCTCTGCCCGGTATACATTGAGAATAACAGTTTCGTCAAGTGACGCGTGTCCCAAAGTCCCGATTTGATTTAAGTCGACAATTTGTTCAGTAGGAAAAACCATTCAATAGCCAAAAGATTTTAATTCCCGTTGCAGGAAAAGTCTAAAAGATAAAGCAAGAATTTTATTTGTTTATATTTAAGAAAAAAATGGCAACCCCTTTTTGTTATCAATGATTTCTTTCACGCTAATTAATTTCTGTTACACTCGTCGCAGACGATTTGAAAAACCAATTTGAAATTGATATTTCCAAACTTAAAAACGCTCATATTTTTTTTCCTAGTTGAAAATATCAATTATGAATTTGAAAACCCTCCGGAAAGAAATTTTCTTAAAAGGTATTTTCCACGGTATTTCCAATGACACCAAAATCAAGAAGATTCGACAATTATTTCCGGTAGAAAGAGCTATTTTAAGCCATTTTGACTTCTTAAATTACAATTTAAAAGGTTCGGTACTTTTTTAGCTTTCGAAAAGTTACTACGACCCTTCCTAGGGGGCACCCAAGTACCTACCTAGGAGGGGGGAGGGGTAAGTACCTCCCTACCAAATTTGGTTCAGATTCGATATGAACTCTGGATTTGTATAGGGAACACACACACACACATATTCTGTTTCATTTATATGGATACAGTCAAAAGCTACGGCATTTTTCTAGTATTTACCCTACACCTGTCACGATATTTCTCTTAAGCATTTCAACTATAATTTGTCCTCTTTTATTGACTTTCTTTTAATTACTTTTAATATTTTTTTTCACTATTGCATTGTTTCTTATTACGTATTTAAATATTTATCTTGAAACGGATGCAATATTTGTGCACAATGTAAAAAAATGAATATGAAATACATAGTTCGTTAGTTGAAAGGGATGTTGGAGACGAAAGAAGAAAGTGTTAGAAAGAGCAGTTGCTGAAAGTGAAAATGTTTTATCGATGAATTTATGAATATATGTCATACGTTGAATGAGATTTACATTTGAGTTTAATTTTCTAATTAATGAGAATGACTCTTGTGAAAAATAATTAATTACTTGAGCCTTAAGCAATTCCATTGCATATTTCAATTAAAGGCAAACAAACTAAACAGAAAATCTCTTCTGCTCTCAATCGAGATTAGGTAGAAATGTGGAAAAAGTTATTTTTATCTAAAAGAATCGAATTCGGTAAAATGTGATCAGACTAAAAAGGATCATTAGTCATGCATAAACACATTTTAAACTGTTGTATGACCTCGTTAACGGTGCTGAAAAATTGTTCACAACAATAAGTTGAGGGGGTGCAAAGATACGTATTGTGCTAGAGCTATTTCCGAAGTCTTAATGAGGTCACTTACACAAAACTACGCAATTAAACATTTTCTTTATGGCATCTGTTAATAAGATTCGAGAGGCCTTTGTTTTGGGAAAATCTAATAACATTTTATTTTTTGGAGGGAACTGATTAGAGAGACAAAGTAAGCACTCTACACTATTTAGTTTAATGAGCTTGAATTTGAAATTTATCTATTTCCTGAAGCTCATGTTCATTGAAGTTCTTTTCATAAGCGCATAAATAAAATTGCAAATAATATTTTCGCCTTCATAAATACTACATTAAACAGTATCATATTGTATATATGCCTGACAATAATCATAGTTGCTTCGAATTTCAAGCAAATTTGTTTTTATGATAAATTTGGCAAAAACTTTTGGAAGTTTCAACGTCTCGATCAATTTATTTTCTTAAATATTACTTTAATATTTAAAAAATTTCAAAAAAAAGAATATTGCAAAAAATGTGAGTGTACAACATTAATAAAAAATAAAGTTTTAAACTTATTAACAAATTTCTTTAATTTAAGTGAAAAAGTTAATTCTTTGAAATATTTGTTTCTGCACTTGTTTAAAAATCAATAATTTATTTTCAAACATCAAAAATTTTGAAAACTTTTTTTGAAAATTTGAAAAATGTAAGAAAATTTCAGTTTTTTTAAAACCCTAAGGCTTTTTTGTTTCTGCACTAATTTCAAAATTTCTTTTTGCGAAATGATCACAAGGAAAACCTCAACAAATCTGTGCATTCATTTTCTTATATTTTGATTAGAAAATATTTTGTGACCTTTTATGTAAAAAAATCTTAGAAAATTTTGTTCTTCGAGGTTTAACAAACTCTAAAAATTTTTGTAATTTATAAAACGCTTATTCAATGCACAGTTTTGTTAAATATATTATCCTGAATGCAAAAAATATTGCTTTAAAGTTATATCTTTAATAGAAAAAATTCCTTAGCATTTCTAGTAACATAGAAACACTAAAAACTGATCACCGAGAAAAAGCACTTTAAAGTTTGGCTTTTCCATTAGAACACATAGCATGTATGCCCTAAAGTCACTCATAACTTTTTAAATAATTTAGCTAGAACAATGCTGTTTTTTTCTGAGTGTTTTAAATAACTTTTACTTTTGAAATAAGCAATAAAATTTTTTTTGGTCTTTTGGTCATTTTTGAGGTACTGTAAAAGAATTACGCTAAAAGTATGTACACTTGTATCGTTCTGAGTAACAAGCGCAAGGAGTACTTCTTATACTGAGAGAAATGAAAGCTGTATGGCCAAAAAAAGTCTGCGAATGCCATAAAATTTTATAACAAAGACATTAATGTGCCAAATTTTCTCCTTATTGAGACGTTTTTAGCCTCAAATCATCCCTTAACCATGCTGTGCTAAACGCAAAAGTGGTGTCTGCAGTCGAGCTCAAACTGAGATATAACTCTTTAAAGTTTTGCGCCACCATGTATTTGATTCAAATGAAACTTTTTCAGATTTTTTTTAAAAATATTTCCCCTTCTCAGATGACCTTATAATTTTGTATTTAGGTAAAATACGTCACAAAGAGCTACCTGGTGGCGGTAACTCAATTTTGTTAAAAAGTGCAGATACGACTTTTGTTCTTAGCACGGCAGAACAGGTGTTCTTCAAAAATATTTTTTAATGTTTAATGTATATAATTAATTCAAATAACAAGGGCGTGGAGAGGTTAATTCATTGTGACGATAATTCATGCAACATTTTTTCTTGACAAAAAACTATTGAATAATTTGCTTTAATTTCGCAGTAGATGGCTGTTTTTGTTGGTAAATAAACCAACTTTACAATTATACGACACTGCACGGGACAAGGACTTATCCTTGCTGCAGGAACTGCCCAGAGACCCAACTCACACCAAGACACATCTTCGAATGCCCCAGCATTACTGCAGCGATCTTGAAACTCGGTTTGCTACCAGATAGAGATCTCCTGCAAGAGACTCTCTACAGTCCTGAGGCACCGAAGTTAGCGGCTACGGTCCTTCGGCAATATTTAGCACAATCCGTAGACACGACATCATCATCATCATACTACTCTGCAACGTTTCTTGACAAAAAAATCGTGACGTCAGCGTGACGTTAGCCTATGAAAAACGAGCTAGATAAAACGTCGTAGCCCACTTGGTGAATGAGAGGAGATCGCTGACTGCTTGTGAGCTCTTATTGTCTTCGCCAGTAGTGACGTTCAGTGTCAAGTTAAGTTGCTGTCTAGTATAGTTTAGTTACGTAGTCATTCAAATGCCGGCTGGTAGTGTGGTGGTAAGGTATGCACTCCGTGAACCCGGGTTCTGACCTGCGGTGGCCAGTCGGGGGATTTTCGAGATGCAGAAAAATCCTCAGCGGCTATGCCGTATAATTATGTCGCATGTGTAAAAGACCACTTGGGGTGTTCGTTTGGATTTGATTATAATTCGGAAAAATTAAATTCCTAGTGTAGTTTCGCAACCCAGGTGCCTCGATCTAGCGGCAACTGGGCGTCAAAACTATCTGTGCCTACGCATCAAAGCCTTAATGGTGACAACTGCAAAGAAGGTATGCCTTATCGGGGGATCGCACCGGATCTGCAATAAGCGTTTCGCTTACACAGCCTCATTGGACGGACAAAAAACATAATCATTCAATATTCAACTGCCAGTAATTGTGTTGAATGGTAAAGCAAAATACAGTTGTATTCCACTTGCTCCGGTAGGCGTATTAAGGCTTTAATACCGATCAGTTTGTGTATCATTTCCGAAAAGCGCTTGAAATATTATTGCAAGTAAGCAAATTTTCTTGGTTTCACTCATAAGTCATTATAAAAACCAACTGCGCGTTGAAATTAGAAAAAATAGACTAAAATTCTTGCAAAATGATTTCTTGAAACAAAGTAATTTCATTATTTGTTCTACCTGCGTAGCAGATGGCTAATTTTTGCAAGCATTACAACTAGCTTAGTTACATAATCATTCAATCTTCAGCAGCCAGTAATTGTGTCGCATAATAAAGCAAAATATAACTAATTCTCTATTCGCTCTGGATCGGTATTAAAGCCAATGTTTTTGTACTCTATCAGCTTCAGTAACATTTTAACAAAACGATTAAAGTGTTATTGCAAATGAGTGGATTTTTCAGATTTCTCCATGACACATTATAAATACTAACCGCGCGTTGAAAAAAAAATCTTCATAAATAGCTTAGACAATAGATTTAAAATGCCTACAAAATTATTTCTTGACGCAAAATTCTTACATTCTTTCTTCTACCTGCGTAATAGATGGCTAATTTTTGCAAGCATTAGAATCAGCTTAGTTACATAATTATTCAATATTCAACAGTCATTAGTTGTGGCATTGTAAAGCAAAACATAGTTAATTCTCCTCTCTCTCTCAGGAATGAGTATTAAGTATTTCCAATCAGTCTCTGTAAAATTTCCAAAAAGTCTTAAATTATTACTGCAAGTGAGCAGACTTTTCAGGATTTGCCCATAAGTCATTATGAAAACTAACACAGTACGTTAAAATTAGAAAAACAATCATCATAAAAAGCTCAGACAATTATTACAACATTTTTTGAAAAATTTATTTTGACGCAAAATTATCGCTAACATTTTTTCTACCTACGTAACTGATGGCTAATTTTTACAAGCATTACAATTTACTTAGTTACATAATCATTCCATCTTCAGCATTCAGTAATTGTGGTGAAAGCAAAATATTGTTGATTCTCCATTTGTTCCGGAATGCGTATTAAGGCCATTTCTTTAATCCCCAATCAGTTTCTGTAGCATTTCCGAAAGACACTTAAATTATTACTGCAAGTGAGCGGAGTTTTCAGGATTTGCCCATAAGTCATTATGAAAACTAAATGCGCGTTGAAACTCATTCTTCCTGGCAAAATAATTTCAACAGAGTTCGATCAAAACTTACAATGGACATTACATATACACAAAAAAAAGACATTTAATGTATGTGGTTGATACAAGTCGCACACAAATGTTTTAATTTATGATTGCTAGTTTTGCATATTTAAGATGCAAAAAGATAAATTTGAAAAAAAGAAAATGTATAAAGAAGTCAAGCAATTGTGTCAAGAGGACAAGCAATTTGAGACAAGAATTCATACAAAATTATTTCTTGACACAAAATTACTGAATTATTTATTTCACCAATCTAACAGATGGCTGATTTTCGCAAAGAAAACAAACATTACAATTAGCTCAGTTACATAATCACTACTTGCATCAGCCAGTAATTGTGCTGCATGGTAAAGCAAAATATAGTTGACGATTCTCCACTCGCTCCGGAATGCGTATTAGGGCTATTGCTTTAATCCCCAATCAGTTTCTGTAACATTTCCGAAAGACGCTTAAATTATTACTGCAAGTGAGCGGACTTTTCAGGATTTGCCCATAAGTCATTATGAAAGCTAACTGCGCGTTGAAATCCATCCTGCCTGGCAGAGAGGAACCTTGCAGAGGAAGCGCCCGAATTCGCCATCCATATGTACCAACCATCAATGCAGGGGAAAGGGAAATCATACCCTCAGGGCACTAAAAGCTATCAAATTCATTTGAAAGCTATCGTATTGAAAGTCAGATCATTAGCTAAATAGAAAACCTAGCAGTGGGGGGCTGTGCGTGAATGGTTTAATGGGATAGAAAGCATCGCTACATTAAAGCAGGGATTTTGAAAGTCACAATTTAAAAGTTTTCCTGCACGGTTTTAATGAGGCTAAATATAGAAGGGGGGACATTTCATATTTTTATTTATGCCGGTGAGGAATTTTTAGGAACGATTTTTCCTTTAGGCTTTGAGGAACTTTTAGATTATGCTTATGCGTGTAATATGGTTTTAAAGAAGATGTTCCCATTCATAGGTTTGAAATGAAAGAATATAATGGGTAGATAACCTCAAAAGAGCAACTCAGTCAAAGCATATTTGGATATTCAATGCTTATTTCAGCCTCTGAAGGTAACATAACTTAAAAAGGAGGTCTTGAGGCACTTTGAAATACTTGCTTGAATTTTTCAGAATAATTTAAAGTATTTTTCGAGTAACATCAATTGCTTTGAAGTTTAAGTTTTTAAAACAAAGTGAGGTTTGGAACTCAGGAAGAATGAGCAAAGACGCAAAATAAAAGATAAATGCGCCATTTTCATAAATATAAGATATTTAAAATACAATTTTCATGATTGCATTGATGTCGGTAATTAACTGTATTCAATTAGAATAATGCCACCGAAGTTCTAAAGCACGCAAGATCTACATCAAACATATGGCTTTGTATTTCTTGCGATGTTTGCAGGCACATAAATGACTTTTTGGCATTTCCCTTTTATTTAATATCATTCCCCCTTTATTCCCCCCCCCAAAAGTGATGTTTTAGGAGAGTTAAAAAAAAATGAAATGAAACGCACATTGGTTTCTGACAAGAATACTAAGTGGCTAACTGAAAACCGTAAAAGGTGAATGTTGTTTTTATAGTATAATACAGTTAATTTTATAGTAATAAACTAAACATTGCTGATTTTACGGTAATAAGCTGTAAAATTGCTAATTTCAAAACAGTAAACTAAAATTTCTAGTTTACAGTGATAAATTTTAAAATTGCTAATTTTGCAGTATATTACCGTGCATTTTACAATCTTAAACAGGAACCTTTGCCTCCAGTATTATACTGTGTTTTTACAGTATAATACAGCTACATTTACAGACAATAAACTGTAAAATTGCTAACTTTTCAGTAAGAAATTGTAAAATTGATAGTTTTACAGTTTATTAACTGTGTATTTTACAGTTTTAAAATGGAACCTCGGCTGCCAGTATTATACATATAAGTAAAAACACCAGTTCATTTCTTGCAGTGCATCGAAGTTATTGGGAATGTGGAGTAACTTGAAATACTTAAGATAAATCACGTCTTTTCAAAAACGTTGCGAAATTTAATTTGAAAACTATACTACATAAAGGGTGAACATTGTAATTTATTTGATATCTCATTTGGAAATGTTGTTTAATTTGTTTGTAAACGGTGCTTTTAGTTCCGGTTTAGTTTGAAAAATTGAACCTTCAAAAAAGTTAAAATTTTCACTTTTCCAAGGACTATGGGATAACGAGTATTCACTTATCTTCATTTTAATATTTCTTTAAAAAAATACTTTAGTTCTATAAATTGAATCGTCAAATGAATTCTAAAAATTTAATGGTTAACTGAAAATAATTCAAAATTGCAACTATGCAATAACAAATCGCACGATATGGGATCAAGTTTAGTTTCACGTTTCTCGCTTAACCCATTAATGCCTGACATTTTGTTTTCCAAAGATATTTTGTATACTGGTTACAAACAGTGTTTAATGGACAGGAAAAATAATTAAAAAAATATTATGTAAAAAATAATTTTTTTATTAAGGAAAGAAGAATCGTCCCTTAAAAGTTACGATAGACCCCAGAGGGTATATACTTTGTTTACAAAAAATTTTTTCTGCCTATGATATAATATTTAAACAGACATTTTATAAGAAGAAATAAAATCAGCAATTAACATAAACTGGAAAGCTAGGAATAACTTTGAAAACTTGGCTTTTTTCTTGAGATTGTGAACGATGTCATTTTTGACAAAGGTCATGTTAAAACTGCTGCAGAACACACTTTACAATGGTTATGTGCGGCAATCTGTTAATAACGAATTGAAACAATACCAAGGTACTCATTGAACACTATTATTTGGTTGAAATGTTCATTTTGGGGAAATTCAGACCCTTTTTTGGACCGTCCCTAAAAAGGGACACTAGGCATTAATGGGTTAATAATCGAATTTTTCTACCGACTTTGACTTATTTCTAAGCTAGAGATTACTTTTTCAGTGATAGAAATAATCATTTATTAACAAAGAGAGATTAAAATTCATTCGACACGGAAAATGGTCTACAGTTTTATCTGTTCTCAACTGTTCTAGTCCTTGATATAATGTTCGAAAAAAATGTTCCAAAAGATAAAATTGCTTTTCGAAATAAACTTATTAAGTGCTCGAAAAACGTTTGCAACTATTTATTTGAGCATCTGAGCATTCGTTATATTTCGCATTAGATGTTGGTAAGAAAATAGAGTAATTCTAAACATTAGTTCAACTTTGTTTCGAAAGATCATACTTCTTTTAAGGGCAAACCAAGGCGAACAACGGGAAATTGTAATTAAATGGAATTCTTAAGCTGACGCGACGCAAGTATTTGAATAATTTCAAGTAATACTTTTCGCTGATATTTGCATTTAAAATTATCTGCAGTGGAACGATATTTGCTATTAAGTTAAGATAGTCTTGCTTAAAAAGTTCTTAGTTCAATTGAAATAAAATTACTAATGTATATAACTAGAAAGTAGTTCATTCATAAAAATGTTAAAGAGCATTTTTTTTTATGTCTGTGATCAGGTAATTATATATTTGGAACTAAATGTTTAATAAGAGTGTTAACCTCTTCAGTCCCATTTGAAGGTATACATATGTGTACCTTTTAAGTTTTTATTTATATTTGGTTTCAAAGCAAATGGTAAAGAAAAAAACTATGCATTATAAATCTAAGATCGTAGCATTTATTTTTCATCAATCCCAATTTTTTTCTTGGTATTATTCAGATGTAACAAAGGTTTAAAAACTTGAAATTCATTGTTGAAAAAAGTCAGGACTAAAGAGGTTATACACTAAAATCAAGTTCAGCGCATAGTCTTAACTTGTTCGTTCTACCATTTGGTTCAACTTTTGCTGAAAGCTTGGGAAAATCAAATAAACTAGTTGTTTTGTGGTCTTTTTCCAACCTGTCTCAGCACAACAACAGATTCACACAAAGAAAAGACAAAGACAAGAGAAAGAAAGTACATCCATGCCCGAGCCGGTATCCGAACCCGGGACCATTCCGTCCGAGTGAGACTTCTCTGACCACTAAACAAGGTTACCGCGAATAAACTAGTATAACACGAATATTCTAACACCAAAACCTATATAATTAAAAAAAACTGATTATAATAAATCTACCCCTGTGATCTATTTGTAAAATCAGTAGAACATCATAACAGATAAGCCAGCGGAGCTTCTCCTCAACAGAACCGGGTTTGGTTCCCGGGTTGGGTACGGTCGACTCAGATTTTCATCTCTTCAGTGGAGTCGATAAAATGAGTAGCGCCGTGATTGAGACTTAAACCTTGGAGTTTTTGCGTCCGACTGACTACATTACTGGAATATTTGCCTTGCATCCCAGAACCATCAGTCACGAAAACTGAGATGGCTACAGTAGGCCTTGTTCCTCATGGGATGTTGCTCCACTGAATTAAGTTTAGCTCAGTTTAGATTCTTCTAACGGATTATATTTTCTATAATTTAGAATTTTATTGAGCTCTGATTCTAATATGATTGAACTTGAAAACCAACGTGAATAAAGCGAATTATGAAGAAAATATTGCAACTCACGGGGATCTTGTTATGTGCCAAGATTTTCGCGCTGATGAAGATTCTCCATTGTAGCTTCAAAATAGCTCCAATCATGTTTTCCCACCAAGCTTATTTGACCCTTCTTCCTTCTGATTCTATTAGTTCAAAAGGAATGTTCTGGGTTTTGAACTATGCCAGTTGTAAATATTTTTATGGATGAATGAAAATGAATGCGAAATATATTCTGAATATTACTTTTTGTTTTTAGTCCGTTTAATTTCATTGAAATATAAATTATTTTGGAAAAATAACAGTTCACTTTGTAATGCTTGCGTGTAAAAGCAGTTCTATTTGGCGCTAAAAATTTTATTTGTTTGAAATGACCAGTAATGGGTGCTAATTTTGAAAACATAATGTTAATGTACATAGAATTCTTGCAGTTAGTAATGTACGATTTGGCTTATGAAGGACTGGTATATTGCGAATAACTGGTTCCGTGAGATTGCCCTTTTAACTCTTAACGGAGTTAATTACAGCACTTAGGAGTTGCTTATTTTAAAAATATTAAAGTTGAGATTTATTCTATTATGTACGCTTTAACTTTGTATTTACAAATCAATTATTTATTTTTCCCTGAAGTAGTGGATATTGTTAACATTCTCACTCTATGTAATTACACTTAAAGAATTTACTCAATGATAAAAAAGACTAACAGTTGTTAACTACATTTTTTAATCAATCAGTACTATTTTTTAGTCTTTTTCGTCTTAATGTTATTTTCAAGAACTACTTTTTTAAATCAAAGCCAAAAAGTAGGGGATTAAGCACTGTTTACATAACTTTTGAAAAGGATTAAATTCGGAAATAGCTGAAGCTCCTAAAAAGTAGTTACCTGATAGTCTTAAGATACATAGATTATTTTTTCTTAATTGAATTATGACATAATCTTCTAAATTTTATTTTCGCTCTTGAGAGTAGTAAGTAAATATTTGTCTGCATGCTTTTACTGATAAGTAAATTTTAAGTTGCCACCGAAGGCTGTGCAATAACATAATTGAGCTAGAGTATTATATATTTGAAGAACAATTAGGATATTTTTTTAAAAAAGTACATTAAGAGAACTGTTTTTTGAAAGCTATTGCATTTTTTAAAGAAATCGTTTGTTGTTTTTGTGCTTCTTTTATGGGAAATTATTCTATAGGTATTTGGTCTTTTTTCTTCCAAGAGTTTTTTTTTTACTAGATTTTTCAAAAAATTTTTTTTTGTTAAATTAGGTACTTAAGCAGAAATTTCTGTACGTCAACATTTATGTTCTTGAAGTCAACTGTTCGCATTGTTGGCCACATATTTGCATTGAAATCCGCTTCACACGTTTCGGAGTTACAGTTGGCAAGAGTGTCATTCATAACTTCATTTGAAAATTAATATGCTATTGAGAAAAATGCATATGTTGCCTTTGGATCCAGCCGCTCTACGGGAAGAGATGCGCAATCGACAGTATTTTTCGTAAAGACTGACCACTATACTGCCGTGCTAAGCACAAAAGTGGTATCTGCACTATTCAGAAAAATTGAGTTATTGTCACCAGGTGGTTCTTTGTGGTGTATTTTAGCTAAATACAATGTTTTAGGGTCATTTGAGAACGATAAACATTTTTTTTTTTTAATTCGGAAAAAGTACCTCTTGAATCAAATACATGGAGGCGTAAAACTTTAAACTAGGGATACACCGATTAATGTGTCGATACTTTTTTCCTTTGCATAGTGCTTTTAGGTAACCCCTTTTACAAAAAACAAAAGTCTTGAATTAAATTGTTACTAATAATTGAAAAATTTCAATTAAAAGCACTCCTAAATTAGAGTGTTCACCACAGACTCCGCCTAATTTATTGTTTTGAATATTCTTATTCATGTGTAGTTAACGTAATTAACAATGTGTTAATGTAATATTGTTGAAAATAATATGAACCTTGGTTCTAAATAATTGGATAAAGTTTTGAAATTATTTTGTTAAAACTGGAAAAAAAAAACCATTTCCCAGAAATAAGTTACTATTTCTAAAATCGAAATTGAAGAAGAAAGAAAAAAAAAGTGATGGTGAAATTGGTAGCATTAAAAACAATCATCTTTATCATTAATCGACTTAGCCGATTAATCGGCCGATTATCAAAAGCTGATTAATCGGTAATCGGCCAATTTGCTTATCGGTGCACCCCTACTTTAAACAGCAATATCTCGGTTTGAGATCGTCTGTAGATACCACTTTTGGGCTTAGCACCGCTGTATACCTCGAGAAGTAGAACTACTATACCTCGGGAGTAAGGAATTCTGCTAAATGTTGGTAGGCAGGTAGACATCATTGTGCTTATTAGGTTTTGGCATTTTTCTCTCTGTAGGCGTTGCCTATTTTGTCAATAACTTTAAAGATATAGCTCTCTTATGACAGATAAATTGATGAGATTTTTCTGATGATTAAAACTAACTGATGTCATATTGGAATGACTAAGAATCTGCACGTGAGGAGTTTCTCAGAAAGATTGTTGAATCTTCGAATATCATATTAGTCAATTGCCATTCTAGTAGTAGCAAGGATGAATCTCAGTTTTATTTCTTTGAAATATTTATTTTTCCCCTTGATAATTTATTTTTTAGAAAAAATACATTTATTAGAAGAAATACGATTATTTTCCTATTTTTCTTGTATGCTTTCAGAAGCAAAAGGTTACTCTTAAAGAACTTCATTTAGATAGATGCTCTTTTTGAAAAACATGGGGTTAGTTATTTTGTTGACAAAATAGCATTTTTCTAGTGGAAAAAACTTCAAAAAACATTTAAATACCGCTAAAAATGGGAAAAAAAGGAAAATTGTCTGCACTTAAAAATGTACAAAGCAATATAGTAACGTTTATAATAAAAATAAATGAATTAGAATGCTAATGAGTATTCTGATGATAATTTCTAATTCAATAATATTAATTTCAAAATTTAAACAATTTAATATTATTCCCGAATAAAGACTCGAAATGTGTTGGGAAGATAATATTTCAAAACCTTCTATTTGTTATGCAATTATAAATAACGAAAAATGTATTCTGATGTTAAAAATTCTGTCATACTTGATGAGATCTCATTTTTATGTGGAAATACAAGCTCATCATAAAAGTTATAGTTTAATATGAGTTGTATATATACTATAATTTTCATACTTAAATTACATGTCCTACCATGTAGGTTATATCTGTTTGAATTTTTACTGTCCCCTTGAAATTGAAACAAATTGTTAGTTTCAAATTTAGTTTAATAGTTTGCTCTTTTAAAACAAAGCCTGTGATTCATTTTATTGTTTTTTAATATTTCCCTTTCGCATGCTCTGTAATCGCTGTATTTTCTTAAGGAACGTTTCGCTAAAACAATATAAAGTTAACTGCAATTACGTTTAGAATACAAAAAAAAGTTCTTGGCAAAAAAGTGCCTTCCCTAAAGAAAGGTCAACGTTTTTAAATAGTGTTCTTAATTAATTAAGTTATTACTTAATTAAGCTTACTTGAACTATTTTTTAAAATGTTGACTGAAAATGTTTATCTTAAGAAATCTGCTTAATTTTAACCTTGATACGTTACTTTTAAGTATTTTGATTAGTAAAATAGTTTTCATTGAAAGATCACTTTTGCTGCGGCAGTTACTGTATATTTATGCCTAGAAAGCAAAATTGCAATTTTAGTTTAGTCTCAAATCACGAAAATTTGAAGAGAAATTCTTTTTTTATTTTGAAGGTCTAATTGTTTTCGTAGCAGACTTATTAGAAATTATTGCTTTATGTTATACCGAGTATATGTACTACTGAAAGTGTTGACGACTAAATTTTATATAGACTTTGCCTCGAGTAGGGTGAGTTAGGGTAAATAGAAACACAAGGTACATGAAAATACTGTCCAAAATGAAGGGAAATATCTATAGTTAAAGCATTAAAGCGTTTCTTTTATTAACCTCAATTGATTCGAATATGTTTTTCGTAGTTGTGTAATGTACTTACGAAGTGAAGTATAAAAATAGCGTTTAATGTTAAAATACAGTAGTTTGCGTAGGTCTAATTACTTTCAGATAAATATGCTTAATTCACCATAAGTTTTTCCCGTGGAAAATGCATAAAACTAAAGCATAAAAATATTTTTTCAATTACATCAACAGTGGTGCTTTATAGCAGCAGCTTTCAGGCACGTCATATAATAAATCTCTTAGCTAAAAGGCACGATTACTTAAGAAGATATAGTTTTCATGGTTCCGAAGATTTACCTGAAAATCCTTTTCATTTTTCAAATGTGGATGAACAAATGTTCTCGAAAATATATTACTCTCCCATGTTTTTAATAACTTTTAAATTAAAAAAAATATAAACTTTTGTGTTTTTAGTAGAATGGCAGAAAATGTTTTTTTTTAATGGTTAGAAGATATCAAAGCACTTTAAAATTTTTAGAACCCTATTTTAAGAAAGAAAGATGTATTTTTTCAATTATTTAGGTAAAAACAATGGAGCTATAGAAAAATAACTTTTTTACTATTGTGCGATGAATGAATAACAGTAATGCCAGCCGTTTGCAGAACAAGCGAATGGAATTACACACACACAAACGAACTCGTGCTCCTGAGTGGATAACACCCCCAAAACTAGTGTATCATTGCATTGATAGAAGTTCGATTGCAACCGTAAAATACTTGGAACGGATTTAATTTTATAACATTCTTATTACCAAACTAAAGTCACCATTTTTCTCTCTCTCTAAAAAATGAATAAGATGAATGAATAAAAAAATAAATAAAATGAAATAAATAAAAAGGAAAATAAACTTGCATTGTCAACCCAGTGCGTCGTTCATAAGCTTCTCTTTATAGAAAATAATTATAAAATTTTCATGTACTGTAAACACAAAGATATCTTTTATGTAAGCTCTAGACACGTTTGCACTTGAGCACTTAAATCATAATAAAATATAGTTCAAGAGCGGAACAGGAAAAAAAGTATGATATTTAATATACATAAATAGAAGAGACTATTTTCTATCGGCTAAATAATATTCCTATTTGATTTGAGCACTTTTGTTTCAAGTTTAATCTTATTCGACTATATTTCCAAATTGCTTCGAAGCTTAAAATGTAAGAACACATGGAGTTTTTAAACATTAAACAAACACCTTAGTGCTCGGAAAGAAAAATCGAATAAAGTCACCTAATAGGCCTAAATTTTAGGAAAAGTTTGTACACGTGTTTTGGTCTCGCAAGGAACAACTTTTACCATGTGAAATAAGTAAGCCTAAAGAACATCCGACAAAAGTCAAGACCTGTCGTCGGATGCTTTTTCATCATTATACGTTACTTGATATTAATTTATTCAGGTTCAATTTGTCTCAGTTTTGTTTGTATCGTAAGAAAGTTAGCACCAGTAAATGAAAATGAGAGAACAAAGAATCTTGCATATAACTTGCGGGTAAGAAGTAAAGTTTACGTCTTTAGAACGAAAAAGATTGTAGCTAGAATGTCTATAGCTCAGTGATTTCCAACCTTTTTGAGCCCATTTCCCCCTTCAAGCCGCTGACTGACACCAATCGCCCCCCTCGCCCTTTCATACTCAATAAAACCATAAGTTGGCGCAATTGAACATCGATGTTATTAAAATTATAAGTACCTAACTTTAATTTGAAGTAAAATGTACGCAATGAAGCTATTACAACCAATCACTTTTAAAGTAAAAATATTAATAAATAAATAAATACCTTTAATTTTTTTCTTTTACAAAGCGAACTGATAAATATTTGAAGGGTAACATTTAACTAAGATCATCGACGTAAGTTTCAAAAAACAGAAGTGCATTTTTCAAGAAATTATTTTCTTTTCTACACTTGAATCTAGAGGAATTAAAACCATTGAAACTTAAAATTTAAAGGAAAAAAAATGAAATCTGAAAATTCATAAAATTAACAATAAATGATGGAATACTTCCTAAGGTTCATCCGAGGAGCAAGGAGGAAGCTCTTGAACTTTAATTTGTTTCTTTCTTAACTTGTGATTAATTGTCTGAACTCTGAACAACCGGTTTCGTACAAGTTTACAATTTCGATTTTCGCTACACTTTTATCGCTACTATTTTCTCTTCTAAATACTCATCGCCCCCTATCGCCCCTCAAGAATTGATCGTCCCTTTAAGGAGTCAAATCGCCCCTTCGGGGCGATCACCCCCACAGCTTCCCAGTTTATGTTTATTGTTGATTTTATTTCTTCTTATAAAATGTCTTTTTAAATATTATATCGTAGGCAGAAAAAAAAATTTCAGTAACAAAAGTATGTAACCTCTGGGGACTGTCCTAACTTTTAAGGGACGATTTTTAATAAAAAAAATATTTTTTACGCAATATTTTTTTTATTATTTTTCCTGTCCATTAAAAATTGTTTGTAACCAGTATACAAAATATCTTTGCGGGGAAAAAAAATGTCAGGCATTAATGGGTTAAGTATGAGGTAATATTTTCAAAGCTCGTCTCTGCTTCCAAAAGTTGATCCACCTCTTCCACCTTTTGATCTTTGTAGACTTTACACATATATCACTGGATTGAGTAGGGTAATTAAAAATATTATGTACTTATCAGTAGGTGACAAATGGATTACAAACATGTTTGTTTGTCTCTAGGTTCTTTAATGTATTACTCTAAACTTCTGTGTTTATTTGTTTTATAAATTGAATAGGTCCTAAAGTTATCAAATGTAGTACGCTATGCAGTTTTTTCCTTTCGAAAAAACTTTTTTTTAAACATAAAAATTCAAAATCTACCGTAAGACCGTGAAAAACATCTTGAAGTAAACGTTAAAATTTTAATCGTTCAGTGGTAATGTGTTCTATTGTTGTTTAAGAACGTTCAGCGTAAATACTGTAAGGCTTAATTAATATAGTAAGAGCCTACAGGGCTAAGAAAATTAAACGATTGTAGTCTGTGTTCAGGCTAATGACAAGAAATGACGAATAGAAGGTCACTAACTTTCAAAGCGCAGCATTAAATTAACGCATTAAACAAAGATAAAGAACATTGCTATGGACCAAAAACAGTCCTCTTTTTTTTCACCACTTAAATCTTTTCAGGCTTATAGCTTATTCATTAATTTGTACGGAATTATTTTGCGATTTTGTTAATAAATACCGTAATACAGATAACAGGACATGATAAATAGAAGCGAAAAGATACGTTTTAATGTTTATAATGCATCTAACTTGAACAAAATGTTTAAAAATTTGCAACCCAAAGCTTAATTGGCGGGTATAAATATATACAAGAAAACACTCTAAATTAATAAAAAATGAGTAACGATGAGGTGTAATTATGATAATGGCAACAAATAAAGCAAATATTTTACACCAGCAAAACCATAACTTTTGACCTCAAATTTCACTTTTTGACAACTTTTTCTTGACGCATCCGCTTTATTTTCGACTTCAGAATCAAATAAACAAGATAAAATTAGCTCAAGTGGACTTCTCTAAGCAGAAGAAAATTAATTTCGCCATTGTCATAAACCCGCAGATAAAATCGGAACAAGCGAAGAAGTACAGCCAAAACCAAAACACAAGACTTACTTCAGCCACGCTTGAAGCTTGCCGCCTTTCCGGACCGCGTTGTTCGAGGAAGAGTAGGAGAGCGCCGAATTCGGAGAGAGCTCTAGATTTCCTTCCCTGCTTCTCAGTGCGAGATTTTCTCGGAGAGGATACTTCTCCCTACGCTTTCATCCGCCGCCAAGAGATGGCGCTACATTGCCTAAACTGTGCGAGGGGGTGTGGTCATGGAGATACGTCACAGTGGGCTGGGCGAACTGAGAAAAGATAGTAATGGCACGCAGAAGGGGTTGTCAGATTTGGGCCAAAGTTGGAGAATTTCGCGTCATCTGCTGAAAGTAAAAAAAGGAATGAAAAGAAGTGCAGGGAAATTTTTCTTTTTTTGTAGGTTAAAAGGACACACGCGATATGTAGAAAAGTTCTGAATTTGTTATGTGGAAAGTTGTTTGAGCAAAGAAAAACTTTCAATACTAGAAAAAATAAAACATAAGATAATATTTTGATTTGTTTTACACCGTTTTGTTCAAATCATAAAATATTTAACATAAGCATCCATGTATGAATAATTTTATAGATTTTTTTTTTTTAATTTAAAAATGGGAAGCCATAGCTTGTAGTAGCTGGGTCAGTAGAAAAGGTTTAAAGTTAGTAGGGAAACATGAAAATGTATTCAAATTCAAAGCAGGGTGGTGTACTTATTATTAGATTGTATAATGATCGCAATCCCTGTATCGCCACTTATACTTTTAACTAGTGCAATTTATAAAATTGGGGATGACTAGGCAGCATTACCATTTAGATTTTTTTTTTTTTTTTGAGCTCGAATAACAAATAATCATATAATCTCGCATTGTAAGAGGCACGAAAATAAAAGGAAATTTATCTATAAATTACTTAATTAAATTTTTCCCCTCCTTTTTCGAATAGGATATGTTTTTGGGATGATTTGATGCAGAAGTACACCGGTGTACTTTTCGAATACCACTATTTCATTGCAAAAACAGTAAATCCGTTAGAAAAACTATAAAAAATAATATGCTCATATATATCGACACGAAATTACTCATTCCCAAATGTCTATTAGTTCCAGATACGATAGTTGCCTGTTTAAGGAGTTTTTACAAACAACAAGGTTTAAAAAAATCACAGGGTTAATAATTAGTTATAGGACGCCATGATTTTCAGTTTCATAAACATGTCACTGTCCAATATCCATGACTATGATGATGTACGAAATATTACTCTCTTAGATTTCTCTGCTTTTCCTCGCAAGCCTTTATGTAGCTTATGTTTAAAAAACATACCTTAAGCGTTTGATTTTTAAAGAAGTCCATATTTTTAGTTTTAAAAAATAATATTAATAGAATAAGAAAAAATGCTGACGGAAATATTTTAGAAGAGCATTTACTTTAAAAGTATGAGATTTTTTTCTTTCCAACTTAGATATTATTGCTTTTTTATTAAAATAAAATTTCTTTTAAAACTGATAACTCTGTACAACAGAACTACACTAGTCTAAATTTCACTTTATTACTGCCTTGTAGGTAGAATCTTGTTCCACCTTGACCCGCGAGAAAAAAAATTCTAGAAAAGAAATGCCTTCAAAATTATTTAGCAGCCTTAAAAGACGGCGAGTTCCATTCTTTGTATGCATCAAACTTTTTTGCGCTCTCCTGAAATATAGCGAAAATGGACTTGTGTTACTCCCGCTCTTGGGTACAGAACTGATAAGCTCATATTGTGATTTTTCTTTTATTGAAGTTGAGAGAAAGCCCACATGTACTAAACAACATGTTTTCCTGAATTACATGGATGAAAACAATTTTTAATGGTGTTGTTAAATCACACCCACCGGCATAATTTGGTGCTAGTAAAAATATATGGCCAAAATTTGAGTTTGTTTTCACGAAACACAATGTGAAATTCTTTTACTGTGTATTTTCAAAAGCAAAGTTGGTGGGTGAAATAAACTAACCCCTCAAAAAAAAAAAAAAAAAACCCCTAGAACACATATCAGAAAATAGTAGTGAAGAAAACATACGACCACTTCAAATAGTTTTGAACCATGAATAATTAATTACTTTACATCATACCATGAGTAATTACTTTACATTACTTCATATATTTCACTATATTTCTCTTGGGAAATGCTGTGATATCACTTCTAAGTTGAAATTGAAACAAATTATTAGTCGTGTAAATGTCGTTTAGTAGTTTACCCTTTTCAAACAAAGCCTGTGATTTATTTTATTGCTTTTTAATATCTTCTTTAGCATGCACTGTACTCGCAGCATTTTCTGAAAGAAAACTAAAACAATACAAATTTAACTTCAATTACGTTGAAGATACTATTTTAGGATACATATACTGTGAACTCTCACTTTTGCGCCGGCCCTGGGGACCAACAGAAAAAGGCACATAAGTTAGAAAGACGCATAAGTGAAAAAGTCCATTCAGAAGTTTAAAACAAGGCATATGATTTAGTGACAGCATGAATAAGAATGTTTCTGTACAAAATAGGTTGATATCAATGACTGTTAGAAAATTATTGTAACTAAACGTAACTAATATGACATAAAGGGAAAAAATAGCATTCCTAAATCTCAATCAATTTATATTCAATCAATTTATACTAAAAAAAAGTGCACATGGTAAAAAAAAAATCGGCGCATAAGTGAAATATTAAACTTTAGAGTGACGCATAAACGAATGAAATTATCATTATTTTACTATGGAATGAGCCGGGACCACTGAAAATCGTCGTATAAGTGAAAAAAGAAGCATAAGTGAAGCAGTGCATAAGTGAGAGTTAACTGTAGTGTGTGACTGTGTTATTACATCACCTTTGAATTGTTAAACATTGAATTAGTTTCCTCCCTGTCAAAGAAACATACCTATTTTTGCCACTTCAGAAAAAAAACGCGGTAAAAATGTATTACAATGCCCACCGCTTATTAAAATCATATTC
Source organism: Uloborus plumipes (assembly GCA_038373865.1). NCBI lineage: Eukaryota > Metazoa > Arthropoda > Arachnida > Araneae > Uloboridae > Uloborus > Uloborus plumipes. Next base: position 4,098 of record JAXGGA010014920.1, on the reverse strand, counting down.
GTTCCGAGGATATTTGATTTTACTAAGTGGCTGATTTTGTGTCCCGGCATGCGTAAAATTACTAAAGAAAAAGTTTTAAAGTTTAACAAATTAAAGCAGAAATTAATTACAATTATCTTTATTTTATTTTCAGTTAATTAAAACACAATTCGAATTTTACTTATATGAAGTGAATTTTTTAAACAACACAAAGGTTTTAAAATATTGACTTATTGTTGTTTGAGAAACCAAAAAGTAAAAATTCAACATTTGATAGTTTATACAAGTTCTTGCAACTTTCAGTATTGGGTCATTCCACGTCAAATCGCCTAAGGCTATGTGCCGTCATGTCTCGGATTTTGTTCTATATTTTTTTACGGATAGATACCTATGAGATAAACTCAAATTATTTTTTTTAGATTTTTTGAATAAAAATTTAGGGTTGTAGAATTTTTTGAAATTTTGATTTTTTCAGAATTTTTGCTTTTTTATTTTTGGTATGCATTTTGAAAAAGCTCTATAACTTCCTCATTTTTCATTCAATTAAGCCAGTTTACGTACCATTTTAAAGCTAATTATTTTCTCCTTCAATATTAGTGACAAAAATGAGATTGTGAAAAATAGAATTTTGCTAATGGTCGTCTGAAGTCAGATTTTGTGTTTTTTCAATTGGTATGTTTAATAGGTCATATCTCCGGAGTACCAACTAAGAACTGCCCAATTTTTTTTTCAGTAATGACAACATTATATACTTTTTATGTATAAAAAATTAGGAGGGTGTTTTTCGTTGTTTTGGAATAAAAAATTCAAGTGTGTTTTTTCAGTTGGTATGATCAATACGTCATATCTCCGGACTACCAACTAAGAACTGCACGCCACTTTTTTTCTGTTATGACAACATCATACCCTTTTTATGTATAAAAAATTGGGAGGGTGCTTTTTGTAGTTTTGGAATAAAAAAATCAAACGTGTTTTTTCAGTTGGTATGATCAATAGGTTATATCTCCGGATTACCAGTTAACAACTGCGCCAATTTATTTTCTATAATGAAAACATCATAATGTTTTTTATGATCAAGATATTAGAAGGGTGTTTTTTATTGTTCTGAAATTTAAAAAATATATTGAATTTTTGAAACAAATTTCTTTGAAAATCAAGTTTTCGACAAGTTTAAAAACTCCGTAAAATTAAAAAAAAAAACTATGCTGTCACAAGGAAGACCACGACATGGCAGCTGAATGGCATTTCTTTGCCACGAGTCAGGGCCAGAATGCATGCGATGGAGTAGGGGGCACAATAAAACGGCTTGCAATAAGAGCAAGTCTTCAAAGAACTCTCGAAGGACAGATTTTAAATGCACATGATCTATTTCAATTTGCCTCTCAAAACATAAAGGGGATACAGATGTTTTTCGTTACAGCAGTGGAAGTGGTTGCAAATGAAGATTTTTTAAAGCAAAGATATGAAAGAGCCTTAATAATAGTAGGCAGCAGAGAGAATTACTTCTTCAAGCCATTAGACACGAAGGGTATATTAGTGAAGAAGGTTTCTGTATTTGAAAAACCTTTTGTTGCCACTGTCGGAACATCGTAGAAATAAAGATTGTTATTCATGAATTTTTTATGCTTTCCTTTGATAACAAATTATAAAATGTTACGTAGATTTCAGAATAATGGAATCCAAATATAAATTTTTTCCAACCGCCAAGAGCTCGCGAATCTTTCTTTGTCAAACTATGAATGAAAGTATATTTAAAGACATTTCAGTTTACTTTATCGTAATTCCTATCGGTTGATGGAGTGGCTAGCAAATAATTACTGAAGTGTAAAATAATTCTGCAGCGACTTTTCACTACCAAAGCATGCAAGCAATAGAACAATATAAAACTACCATCAAGTATTTGAATGTAATAAATAAGGATACATTTTCATCTGCTTGTGACGTGTGATGCTGAGTGAATCTCAAATTTAAGTTTCAAAAGTTGATTTTAAGGTAAAGTTTTTTGAAAAAAACATGTTATATTTTTATTTCAAAATAACAAAAAAACTTCGTTCTAATTTCTTGATCATAAAAACATCATGATGTTTTCATTATAGAAAAAAAAATGGCGCAGTTGTTAACTGGTTTTCCGGAGATATGACCTATTGATCATACTAACTGAAAACACACGTTTGATTTTTTTATTCCAAAACTACAAAAAGCACCCTCCCAATTTTTTATACATAAAAAGGGTATGATGTTGTCATAACAGAAAAAAAGTGGCGTGCAGTTCTTAGTTGGTAGTCCGGAGATATGACCTATTGATCATACCAACTGAAAAAACACGTTTGATTTTTTTATTCCAAAACTACAAAAAGCACCCTCCCAATTTTTTATACATAAAAAGGGTATGATGTTGTCATAACAGAAAAAAAGTGGCGTGCAGTTCTTAGTTGGTAGTCCGAAGATATGACCTATTGATCATACCAACTGAAAAAACACACTTGAATTTTTTATTCCAAAACAACGAAAAACACCCTCCTAATTTTTTATACATAAAAAGTATATGATGTTGTCATTACTGAAAAAAAAAATTGGGCAGTTCTTAGTTGGTACTCCGGAGATATGACCTATTGAACATACCAATTGAAAAAACACAAAATCTGACTTCAGACGACATTTGGCAAAATTCTATTTTTCACAATCTCATTTTTGTCACTAATATTGAAGGAAAAAATAATTAGCTTTAAAATGATACTTAAACTGGCTTAATTGAATGAAAAATGAGGAAGTTATAGAGTTTTTTCAAAACGCATACCAAAAATAAAAAAGCAAAAATTCTAAAAAAATCAAAATTTCAAAAAATTCTACAACCCTAAATTTTTATTCAAAAAATCTAAAAAAATTAATTTGAGTTTATCTCATAGGTATCTATCCGTAAAAAAATATTGAACAAAATCCGAGACATGACGGCACGGCCGACTATTTAAATTAGGCGATTTGACGTGGAATGAGCCTATTAACTCCTATTTGCTGTAAAGTGCACCGCACAGCAACAAACGCATTTTTGACATCAACTGAAGAGGGCAAATTTGGCACTAGAGAGATTTCTTCATCTTCAGAGGCGGGTTCCTCCACTTCTTGGTGTGACATAACTCGAGAATTTATTGTTTCTCTTGCAGTTTCACAGTCGGATTTCTCTCCTGATGTTTGCAAGAAAAAGCATATTTTCTTTATTTTTTCCCGTTTTTAGCATATATCGTGGGGTTACAACTGAAACACACACTAAGTCAAAAAACATGATTTTGAGAAAACGCTGGTAAAAAATCCTTCATTATATGACTTAGTGTGTGTTTCACTAGTATGGCATTACATAATAAGGATATGACTTAGTGGATTTCACCAGTAGTAACAACTCATTTTTGTGTGTAAGATAAACTAAAAATCTGAAAATTAATAATTTTGACTTAGTGTGTTTCACTTGTAACCCCACGATATACTCTTCGAAAGCTTGTTTTTATAAAACGGCGCTTATGATATTAAAGGATGGTTTTAACATGCTTTGATACAGTAATGATTTTGTTCTTCCAGATTTGATTTTATAAAGTGGCTGATTTTATAATACAGTGATTTTATTAGTGGTATTACCAAGACGCTTTTTACGAGTTGTTTGTGTATTCTCCCGGCAAAAAAAGTTCTTGGCAAAAAAAGTGCCTTCCCCAGAGAAAGATCAACATTTTTAGATAGTTTTCTTGATAATTTAAGTTATTACTTAGTTAAGATAACTTAAACTATTTTCAAAAATGTTGACTGAAAAGGTTTGTCTTAAAAAATCTGCTTAATTTTAACCTTGATACGTTACTTTTAAGTATTTTGATTAGTAAAATAATTTTCATTGAAGGATCACTTTTGCTACAGCAGTTACTGTATATTTATGCCTAAAAAGCAAAATTGCGATTTTAAGTGAGTCTCAAATCGCAAAAATTTGAAGAAAAATTCTTTTTTATTTTGAAGGTCTAATTGTTTTCGCAGGAGACGTATTGAAATTATTGTTATATATTGTTTATTTTCTTAAATTTTTGTTTGATTTATTTACTTATTTATTTGCTTTTTGTCCCAGTACTGTAGTATTTTATCTTA
>JAXGGA010014919.1:22500-30668 GCA_038373865.1 Uloborus plumipes | reverse complement strand
CTCACCCTAGTAATTAGTAATTCGAAGTTCGTTCTTTTTAGAAAAAAATGTGAAAAAATAAAGTCAAAATAATACAGATGTGAACTAACCAACTAAGAAAAAAAAAAAAAAAAAGAAAATTCCTTTTGAATCTACAAATATTATAAACTTGAACGATGCACAGCATAGGAGGCCGACTACCTGGTCTAGTGGTCAGAGAAGTGTAACCCGGATGATGTGGTCCCGGGCTCGAATCCCAGCTCTCTCTTTCCTTATCCTTGCTTTGTGTTAATGTGCGGTTGTGCTGTGAATGGATTCCCATCATATAAATGGGTTCCTGTGGCATATGTACGTACTATAGAAGTTGGACTTCACACCAAATTACGCTACAGTTTTAAAAGTGAAATAGCGAACCCCAAATTGCCAGCTTGACTGACACAAGGCAACAACAACAGCAAATTAAGAGTGACTCAATTTAGCACCCTGGCTACAAAAAAGACCCACTTTAAGAAAATAGCATTGTAGAAAATCACGGTTTTTCCAAATAAAATGATTTTAAGAGATTTTGTTGAAATATGTACGGGAAAATTATGACACGTTGTTCATCAGATCGTTTTAAGGCCCTGCTCCACATCAGTGGAAAACGCAACCGAAACCGTAGGCAGAAACCGAAATTCCGGGTACTTTCCATAGGAACACTGTGCAATCCATTTTACGTTTCTGCTTTATTTTTCTGCTTTACGTCAATGTGGAGCAGGGCCCTTGCTGTCTTAATAGACTATGCATACTTAAAGTTCAAAAATTTTGCTTCAAATTATAAAAAATATCAATGTTTCAATTTGATTTTATCATTTTTAGACCATTCTGTACCAGTCAGCGTTTTGTGACGTGAAAAAGAATAAAATTTAAATTTAAAATAAAATCCAAAATTTGTGCGAAAATTCGGGATGTATCACTTTTGTTACCGTGGTGCGATACATTAAAAAAAAACTTTGCATGCTAAAACGTTTAACAATGACAGGAAAAATATATTAAATATACAATTGAGTCTCGAATTTACGCGAAGAATACGGTCCAAGTCACATGAGTACTTAATTCTCATGAAGAAATAAAAAGAAAGAAGGAAAAAACAAAGAAAACAATATATGAAAGAAACCAATAAAAATCATTTAAGTTTTCTTGCATGCATAAATAGTTAATATAGAAATAAATTCAAACAATGATTTCATTTGAAAAACAAACATACTAAATATTCGTAATTAATTTTTCCTGCACGCAGATGGTTTATATATCCGATATTTTAATTAGACATACTTGATTTGTAATAAAATATTCATAAATTTAATTAAGAAAGTTATTTTGGAAAATGTTTTTGTACTAACATGTATATATATATAAAAAAAGCATAAAAAAGAAATGTAAAAAGACTGTATTGCAATTAGGAATTTCACAACCATTAAAGAAATACTTGAATAACTTTGCTGCTTGAAACAGGGTTTTTATCTGAAAGCCAAGATTAAACTTCATGAATAACTGATTAAAACTATGATTAAAAAGATGGATGTACGAAATTAACAGAATAATTCAAATGACATTATTTTCATTAGAACTAATACTGAACATCTCACTTCAACTTAAACAAAGAAAAAAAAATATTGAATTTACATATAGATTTTTTTGCACATGTGTCATACAACAAAATTAATTTGACGTGAAAAATGATTACTAAAATTTAGGAGACATTCTGCTAGTTAATTACTAAGCTTAATGTTGTATGAATATATTTGATTGTATTTTATGTATTCTTCATGCCCTGTATACTCATGAACACACCCCTGTATACTCATACACACTAAAAAAACAATAGCTCCTTTAAAGTGTGTACAAGAGCTGTACGGTATTAAGGTCAAAAACTCATTAATTATAATTTTCTGGTCAGTACTAACTTGAAGAATGAAAGGAAAAAAATAGAAATACATAATGAATTTAATGTCCAGTAGTAGATTTAGACAAAAGGTTTTTGACGAAGCACAGCTTTGTTAATGGTTCATTAAAAAATTGTGTTATATAATAATTGTATTTAGCATTCACTAGTTCGCTGGTCTTCTTATTTCATACTAGTAACCTTTTTTTTTTTTCTTTGCTTCTATAAGAGGATATGTGCCTCTATCCAGGCTGACGAGTGCTAATAAGCATTAAACTGCAGTCCTTGGATGGAATCACAGAGTTGGCGGTATATTGAATGTTTTTGTTTTAGCCCTGACGAGTAGGGTTGGAGGCTTACTGTTTGAAATTACATTACTGTTTTTCGCTTTTAAAATTTTGATTTGAAAAGAAAAAAAAAACACATTATTTTAAATTATATCCTATGCTTTAAAAACACTTTGAATGAAATAACTGAAACATATCGTGCGTATTTACTAATTTACTGTAAATGATTACGGAACTCATAAAATTTAATCATAATTTAAAGTTGAATAATCTAAATTTATTTTGTTTTTAAATTAATAATGAAGTCCTTCCTTATTCTACAAAACGAATAGCCCCATTAAATAGAATCACTGGACGACAGGTGTTCAATTTCAGCTTTCGATGGAAGCAGCAATACGTTTCCTCATGCACAGTTTAGGCAAAATAATGAAAGGGAGGACATATTTTCAGTATCCGGCAGGCACACACTCACACAATTTAACTGCTGGTTAACGGCCAAATCAAATTATAAAAGTATTTATGAAATACTTTTATAATTATGATTTGCGCTACATTTTCAAAGTAATAATTTACGCATTAAGCAGTTAAATAACTTAATGCTTAAACTTACTCAAAAGCATTGTTATATAATAGTAATTGATAAGCTTTATTTAGATGATTACGCATTACAATATCTTTGGCTAATGTATAAGCAAGGATTTTAGCTGAATAATATGGTAGAGCTTATTTTTTACTATATGGAATTTCCCTCCGAGGAAAAATTGCACTGTTCTATGATATATCGATTTTTGGTGAAAGAAATTTGAGATGTCGTAATCTAAGCTTAGAAACTTATTTCAAAATTCTGATCCTTCGTGAATTATTCAATTGTGTTCTCTTTCGCTCAGCTTTGTCAGCAATAAGCGGTTTTTTGAAGTCTAAATCCATCATAAATAAAGATGAAAAAAGATGTACGTCAAAGTGTATATATATTTTCTTTGATATCATTGAGGATTTCGATGAAAATTGCAAAACAAAACTGCTTTCCACTTCAATTCGCAGATAAAATCGAAATCCAAAGAAAATGAAACTAGTGAAGTATTATTTTTTAAACTTTCTCTGTGGGAATATAAGCTTTTTAAAAATATTTTGAATAGTGAGTTTTAAATGTTTACTCAATATCATAATGCTCCTTTTATAGCATTATATTTTTTAGTAATGGCTAGTATTAGAAAAAAGAAGAAGAAGAATGGAGTAATCATCGAATTTTAAAGCTGGAAAAAAACAAATGTAAAACGTATCAACAACTTAAAAGAATGAGTGGTATGAAACACGGTAGACTCTCCTTTTTCATGGATTTATTTCACTTGGTTTCATAGTTGAGGTTTTTATCATGTTTTAAGGGGATGGGTTTTGATTTTAACTCATATAATTGAGAACTCACTGAAGAAGAACTTTTAGGAGTAACAAAGGAGGACAAAACAAATGAGGATGCTGATACCGACGTTTAATTGCACATTAAATGTATTACATGTTTCTCTCCCACTAGACTAAGGTATTTTGTTGTCTACGGAACTTAACCTCTAATTACGTTTTTACTAAAATTATTTACATTATGTTGGAAACATTAATCAACTCCTGGTAAACATTTTAGAGAAAGATATATCTTTTGATGTAAATTTGTAGTTAGGCTGTTGAAGCTATCTAGTACCTATGTGAAGATTAGTTAGGATCATTGTATTAAGATTATGTAACATTTTATCATAAAAGATAATAGTGGCGAATTGTTATCGTTATTACAGGCATGTTGCTTTTATTTCATTATTTTTAAAGGACATTTTGCGAGATTAAAAAGATGTCATTTTATTCCCACGACTTACAGGGTCCTTATGCTAATCAATAATACGTAAACTACGGTCTTATTCAAATGGGTACTTGCAGTGGTTGTTTTCAGCAATACAAAAATCTATTTCTATCATTAAAATAACTGAGAAACTGTGGTAAATTTAAACATGTTTGTAGTTCTTGATTGCATAAAGGAAACAAAATCACTATATAAAAACGAACTGCATTTTGCAGAAAATTTGTCACTGGCTGAAGTAATAGATTTATTGATTCAGCTCAAAGTGCAGAGGATTTAATTCACTTTCATTTTTATTTAAATGATACAATTTTTAATATTCATAAATGTGTGTTGAAAAGATTCAGCGTTTGAGATATCTTGATTAAGGGAATGATATTCATGTTTTTCACAATATTGTTTATGTATGAATACACCATAGTGTAGAACCGCGGTGATGATGCATGCATAAAATAATACTTGTGGTATTCATACCTTGAGTCGACATTCTGTTTTTAGTAACTAACTTTACATCTAAATACAGCAACAGAGGTCTCAGGAATCAATTATTCTATTGACGTTTGTTTAATAGTCAATCGTATCGGTGACTGGCAATCATAGGATGATTATATGGTCTGGACGCTGAGCTCTAGATAGGTAGGTATCCCTTTTTAATTTCCTAAATGATTGCGGATTGACATTGAAATTAATAATTTACTCTTCAACTGGAAAAATACTTTAATCCATCTATTATTGGTATACAATATTTAGTATAGTAACACAAATTAGTTTAAGAAACTTTGAAAATGACTTGTATGTAAATATATACATTAGGGTGGGCCGATATTGTTTTTTTTTTTTTTTTTTTTTTTTTGTTTTTTTTTTGTTTTTAACTGTAGGGCGTGAGAAAAGTTTTGCATTTGTATCAAATATTTACAAAAATAAAATGTTCCAAAATCAAATTAAATTTAAACCTTCCGCCAGGCTCTTAAAGTTTTGAGAAATGTGTAAACTATAGCATTTTTGAAAAAATTTAGCGCGTTGCGAAAATAAATACATAGAAAAAGCATTTGTCCATCAAAAATATATTCTGATATCTAGTAACATTTAATTTCTCCGCTAAATTACAGAAACTCCTATTTTTTGTGTAGTTTTGTTATTTTAATCCTCAAACATAACTTTTATTTAACGTATTTGTTTTAAAATAATTTTAGTGAAAGTATTATTTATATATAACAACCCCCAAAATGGGTCTTTTGTGCATTCGTACCTGTTATGTACCAATGTATAGACAAGGTTTTTTATTTACTACTTTAATCTACCTGTCTTGAAAGAGCATTTTTTGTTGAATTAGTGGACAACGTTTTCAAATAATATTCAAAACATATATCTTCAGATAGTTGAGATAAGTATTTTTGATTTGCAATAATTACTTCTGCACTAGATGAGGGAAAATTAACAGTGATGCTTCTAAAATTCACAACAGAAATTACTTAAGTATGTCAGCATTTCTTTTAATAACTAACAAGTCAATAATTACAGTAAGTCAACCTGCAGTTTGCATTTAGACGACATAAGAAATAAGAATTTTGCAATACGTTATTTTAAACATATGAGGACGTTGCAAGGAATTCAATCTTCAATGTAAAAAAAATGTGAGTTTGTAAAGGGAAGGAAGCACTTAATTTGGATAACTATGTGAAACTAAAAATAAAAATTTAAATGATGCAGGAAGAAATTCTACATCTTCACCTTACCACATAAATGCCCTGAAATGTAATTGTGTATATATAAGAAGTTAAGGAGGATATCGGTTTTCTGACAAGAATTTTTTAAAACCACAGATTTTTAAGCCAAATGTATGTAGCAAATAACAATGCGAAAATCACTAGATTATTACTATGGTGGTTAAAATCCGCTTGACAATCTACGAAAACAATAGTTAATTTTTTGCAGTTGTGTTCTAGCTTTTTTTTTCCTTAAAAAAATCATTACATAAAAAACACCTCCATTCTGTAATTGTTTCGTGTTCCGTTTGTTTATTGATGTTTTCTCCACTTCAGTCACGTTGTGGTTGAAATTTATTATTTAGTAAACATGCTGAAGCGATTCGCATTTGCATTGCATTTCCACGTCCACTTTTAGAAATTTTTCAAGCGTCGGCCACATGTGATTTACGAAATTTCTACCGAAATCCCATGCATTATATAAATTGCATTCACGAATATGAGCATCCGTTTGAATCTATAGTGCTTGATTTGGTGGTCATATGAATAAATTTCACAGTGTAATATGTAAAAATATTCCTGCTCCATTTAAATGAAAAACAGGAAAGAATGAAGCATCACTTTAAAACCACGTCAACGTTATATAAGAGAATGCAGATGTTTTCGATCAAATAAATGAGCCTTTCATATGTTTTTCTTCCTACACATTTTTAGTTGCATCATGCACATGAAACTACTTGAGGAGCAAAATTTCCCTTTAACTGATTCAGCATCTTTCATTACTTTATTTATGAAGTAGTATACTAGATTTGCTTAATTGATGTAATTAATTACATTTTTTGAACCAAACATTCATTTTTGATGATCAAACTGTTAGGGCCCTGCTCCACATCATCGTAAAATGCGAGCGTACAGCAGAAACGTAAAATGGATTAAACGGTATTCCTATGGAAAGTACCCGGATTTTCGGTTTCTGCCTTCGGTTTCGGTCGCGTTTTCCGCTGATGTGGAGTACGGACCCTTACTAAATAAAACGTTTACCTTTGTGAGAAAATACTCAAAGATAAATCAGCTTCATTATATGAACAAATAGAAGAACGAGCTACTGATATGTGTTTTGGGTCACAAAAAAAATCTTTTTTTAGTTCAAGGAAGGAAGCATTTTCATAAAAAGCCATCACATTTTTATCCATTAGTCCCTATTTAGGCACAAGCATTGTGCTTTTTTTTTTTTTTTTTTTTTTTTTTTTTTTTTTTTTTTTTTTTTTTTTTTTTTTTTTTTTTTTTTTTTTTTTTTTTTTTTTTTTTTTTTTTTTTTTTTTTTTTTTTTTTTTTTTTTTTTTTTTATTTTTTTTTTTTTTTTTTTTTTTTTTTTTTTTTTTTTTTTTTTTTTTTTTTTTTTTTTTTTTTTTTTTTTTTTTTTTTTTTTTTTTTTTTTTTTTTTTTTTTTTTTTTTTTTTTTTTTTTTTTTTTTTTTTTTTTTTTTTTTTTTTTTTTTTTTTTTTTTTTTTTTTTTTTTTTTTTTTTTTTTTTTTTTTTTTTTTTTTTTTTTTTTTTTTTTTTTTTTTTTTTTTTTTTTTTTTTTTTTTTTTTTTTTTTTTTTTTTTTTTTTTTTTTTTTTTTTTTTTTTTTTTTTTTTTTTTTTTTTTTTTTTTTTTTTTTTTTTTTTTTTTTTTTTTTTTTTTTTTTTTTTTTTTTTTTTTTTTTTTTTTTTTTTTTTTTTTTTTTTTTTTTTTTTTTTTTTTTTTTTTTTTTTTTTTTTTTTTTTTTTTTTTTTTTTTTTTTTTTTTTTTTTTTTTTTTTTTTTTTTTTTTTTTTTTTTTTTTTTTTTTTTTTTTTTTTTTTTTTTTTTTTTTTTTTTTTTTTTTTTTTTTTTTTTTTTTTTTTTTTTTTTTTTTTTTTTTTTATTTTTTTTTTTTTTTTTTTTTTTTTTTTTTTTTTTTTTTTTTTTTTTTTTTTTTTTTTTTTTTTTTTTTTTTTTTTTTTTTTTTTTTTTTTTTTTTTTTTTTTTTTTTTTTTTTTTTTTTTTTTTTTTTTTTTTTTTTTTTTTTTTTTTTTTTTTTTTTTTTTTTTTTATTTTTTTTTTTTTTTTTTTTTTTTTTTTTTTTTTTTTTTTTTTTTTTTTTTTTTTTTTTTTTTTTTTTTTTTTTTTTTTTTTTTTTTTTTTTTTTTTTTTTTTTTTTTTTTTTTTTTTTTTTTTTTTTTTTTTTTTTTTTTTTTTTTTTTTTTTTTTTTTTTTTTTTTTTTTTTTTTTTTTTTTTTTTTTTTTTTTTTTTTTTTTTTTTTTTTTTTTTTTTTTTTTTTTTTTTTTTTTTTTTTTTTTTTTTTTTTTTTTTTTTTTTTTTTTTTTTTTTTTTTTTTTTTTTTTTTTTTTTTTTATTTTTTTTTTTTTTTTTTTTTTTTTTTTTTTTTTTTTTTTTTTTTTTTTTTTT
>JAXGGA010014919.1:0-17500 GCA_038373865.1 Uloborus plumipes | reverse complement strand
CTTTATCTATAAAAGATGTTATACTTCACACTTACTAATAAAACTCGTTAATAATGGCACACCATAAAATATGACACTTTGTTAATTACTACACATGAGATGTAATAAACACTTTAAGGAAAGTAACATCCTGGTTTCTCCATGAAACCTTGTAAAAAACAAAATTTACCACTGCCGAAACTATACGTTTTTCCGTTAACAAGCTGTCAATCTGTCAACATTAGTAAGTTAGACTCTATTTGCTATGGATTACAAACTCTTGGTCATAATATGAAAGCTTTCTCATTTTACCCAACAGCACTTAAGTGATCTAAGGCTCAACATGTCTTGTAAAATAGAGCATACACCCTTTCTTATGAGTACAAGGCAATACCACGATAAATATAGTGAAATTTTCTGATGTTCGCCTTTCTCTAACTTGCAGCTGAATAAAGCTAGTGCATAATAGAAAACGTTTACTGTTCTGAGTACTAAATAGTTTTAATTTCACTCAACTAGGTACTAGAAAATTTTTAAGAAGTATTTTTGAAAAGCATTACTTAGTTGTCATTGATTATGTAATACGATTTGTTTCTATTATTTCATTCACAGAAATGATTCAGTGCTAAATTTACCCATGTTTAGTTTGCATCTTTTATGTAATTATCTTTTTACGTAATTCATTTATTACACACACACACACACACACACACACACACACACACACACACACACACACACATATATATATATGTGTGTGTGTGTGTGTGTGTGTGTGTGTGTGTGTGTGTGTGTGTGTGTGTGTGTGTGTGTGGAAGTGTTTTTGCTATATAATCGGGTAAAAGTTATTTCAATTAAAACTAAATAAAACTTATTCATTGCAACTCAAATAATCAGTTCGAGAAAGATAAAGTAAATGAATTTCTTGTTTCATTAGCGTTGTTTTACAGATGCAGAAATGTAACGCATTGAATCATTTATCTTTTCTAAATAATGATTAATTTTTCTGACTTTCTGAAAGATTACTTAAGTTTCAATTTAAACAAATGGTGGTTTTCAAAGAAAAAAAAAGAAAATATAGCATCAAATACTAAAGGAAACAGTAAATTTTCATAATTCTCAAAATTTTCAAAGTAATGCACCGTTAAAAATGTTTCTAAGATACTTCGCTTCGAAAAGAATTCAGCTATTATTCATTTTTGACTTCATATCAATTCATCATTTTGCTATTTTTAAAAATCTTAGCATTATGAATTGTGGAAATTTTCTCAACAGTTAAATATTTAATTTCAGGATTCGTAATTTTCTCATTTATTTAAAAGTGGAACTGCATCATTGGTAGCGGACGCTCACTTGTGTGCTGAATGAAATGTATCAACCAATTGTCAGGTAATCTCAGTTTCAAGGAAAGGACTTCTGACTCCTACTCGGCTATTGGCTATTCTGAACAAATGAGTCCACAACAAGGACAAAACTCTGCAGTCGCTGAATACTATAACCAGACTGTTGTTATATTGCTAGAAACCTAGTAGATAATGTGTATCCATATAAAGCATTCAGGGGTATATTAGGAACGTAAACGACAATTGTTCGGTTAAAAAATAAAGTCATGATGAAACAAAAAGCAATATAGTAAAATTAATTTTTAATATTTTCAGAATACTTCTTAGAGTGGACAAATAAATTATAAAGTTCAAGTATGTAATTTACATGTTTTCTACTGCACTTGAACAGGATTGATATGTCCTACCTCGAAATTATTTTCTTTCCCTTTTGAATTTGCATACATACAAGCGTCGGTTTTGGCTCTCCTGTTCATATTAGAGGATGTCACTGGTTCTTGATATTTTATTTCCTGTTTAATCTGCAGCCAGAGTAGGACCTCCTCCCCCAGCTTCCGAAAAAAATCATGACTTTATATGGCTGTGGCTTTAGAGGAGATTCTTCCGTCGAGGTTTTCCCACTTAAATATTAATTAATTAATTAACTAATTTTGAAAACAGTATAGGCCTTCTATGTTCTCTTACACGCCAGGTACCCTTTTAATCACATCTTGAGTAGCGTGAGGAAAGTTCTACTAAGACAAGTTTTACCAACTAGTCTTTCAGTGGTAGTGTTCTGTTATCAAATATTTCATTTTGAAATAATGTGTTAAATTAATTAATTGAACATTGGGTAATTTTATTTAACCATTTTTTCTGATTGTTGGCAGTCGCAGAAGGTTTTTTTCCCCTTTTTTCCAACTTTTGTTTAATATATTTTTTAGCGAAGTAAAAAGTTATGAGTTATTCAGCAGAGTTCAAGAGTATTTTTCATATAAAATCAATTTTATTCTTGCCTATGGAAAAAAAAATAAAATAAAATGACAACACACCATACATTAAAACATAGAATGAGCAGTTCAACAAAAATTACAAAAATACACCTCGTACGGAGCAGAAATTCTGTATGTAAAACAAACTGTTTCCAAACTGAAATTTAAATAAATATAGCATAATTATTTACATGGAGCTAATTCTATTGAAATGATTCAAAGGCTGAAACCTAAAAAAAAAGTAGCCAATTGCTATAATCTGCATCAATGCTTAGTTTGTACATTTTTAATCTATGCTTTATCCTGTACACCGCGAGTGACTTTCTTAGCTGTCCAGCAATATTCACATAATCTTTACACGAGTGTACAAAGTGATTCATTTTTTAAAGTACTTTAATGACTAAATTTAAATTAAAAGGTAAAACCAGGGAGAGAAAAAAATACTTTTATCCTGATCTGAATCCAATTAAATAATTTGCTATTTGTATGGATTTTTTTTCTTTTTTTCTTTTTTTTTTTGGTCTACGAAGTGTGCGACTTTGGAAGGGCAATTTCAAAACAATATTCGTTCTTTTATCGTTCTTTTAAGAATATGAAACAAAATTGCTAAATAAAATTATTGCAAAATTATTCTTCAGAAGTATAATGCTTCACAGAATATACCGATTTATTTGTGTTAATAATCTTTGTTCCCGAGATTATTATATTTGGAATGTAGAATTGGCAGTAGAAAACATATTTATCTTCTTTAACTGATGAATAATGCAGAAATTTTTGCTCGTACCAAAATTGCATACATAAGAAACGAATCCATTTTTTTCTCTTTTTCGAGATCAGTTATAATATTTACTTTAAGTTTTAAGTTTTCAAATTGAGTTTTTCTTTTACTTTTCATTATTACTTATTTATTTTGATTTGTGTCAAAAACAGACACAAATCAAAATAATACAATAAAATAACATGACTAGCATAAAGCATACATTTCTGACAAAATTATTGCAGCATAAAATATATTTTTTCAATCCGTATCTTCACCAGACTAAATTCTGATGGACGTACTTAGCATTTTCTGAAATAAACACAGTACATGTAAAATTAAAAAAAAAAAAAAAAGAAAAGCGGCAGACGGATATATTAACAAAATGGAAACTTATTACTCTGACATATTTTTCCGATTCAAAAGAAGCACGGTTCAAATAGATCAATAATTCGTTCCATAAAAATACTTCAAATACGAAGATGTTTTTAAATTCAGGAACGAGCTAAAATGAAAATCTTGAACATCTTGATATGACAGAAGTGTTTAAAGAGGCGCTATTTGCTAAGATCAAAGTAAAGACGTATACTCTAATTTTTAGTGTTTACCAGTCTTTGGAATTTTTTCTAAATCTCTTTTAGTATTTTCTTATCTTTTAAAGAACTCAATTCATTTATGTTTGTAGTTTAAGCTCATGCACAAGTGCTTCTTAATTACATTTTAATGAAACTAATTGCAGTTACGAAACACTTTTAAGTTTTTATGTTGGTTGGGTTTTTTTTCCACTTGAAGGATTTAATATGAACTTAAATTTAGTCTTACAAATGACGTATCCTACAGCAAAATATGTATTTCGAATAAAAACGTTACTTTATAGATTTTTATTTCTAAAATTTAGCTTAAACTTCGGATATAATACTACTTTACGTAATTATTTTAAACAAGTTATTTAGGTTAAGCCTTTAATTTATTTTTAAAAAAATAGGAAATTAGAGAGAAAAACATATTTACTTTTTAAAAATATGTTCACACAATTTTACAAAATACTCTTGTACAAGACAGAAATATCAAAACAAATTCTCATTTATGACAGAAATAAGTTATATCATTTATATTTAGGCACCATCTCAACCCGTATTTGAGACAAACGAGGGAGAGGTGGAGGGGTCACAGTCTATCAGAAAGTAATACCCTTTCAGTAAATATAATATTTCAAATTTTAGAAAAGCGTCAAGAAACTTATTAATATCAGTAATATCAGCCATATAATAATTAAAACCAATAGCTAGTTGTGTAAAATACTTATTCACTGTATTTAATGCAATGTTTGGAGTTACTTTTCTCTTGCAGAATACTTCAAACAAAAAAAAAAAAAAAAGTAAAAATTCAAATACATTTGCTACAATGAATGACAAAAAAATATATGTTGAGAAAGAAAGTAACTAATTAAGAGTTGAGCATATTTTATCTTTTAAAGGTTCAAAAATGGTACATAAATGCAAAAGTATATTTTCGTAAAACATAACAGAAGTATTTGCATGTAAAACAAAAGTTTAATTTATAGATTCAAAAATTTTATAAACGTGTAGAAGTATTTTGTTTCAGAAATAATACTTACTCTTTAGCTGAAATTAATCTGTCTCTATACCTTCTTAAGCTCGAAATTCAAAAAATATTGAAGTTACAGCATTTTTTTGATCCCATAAGCACTTTTATAAACAAGTATATTTTATGCAAACATCAATTAAGAATGTAACCTAAGTATATTTTAGTTCAATTTGTAGCATTCACCAGAGGTTCAAGTAGAAACAGATCAATTTTCAGTCACAAGCAACATACAACATAAAAGGAATAAAAAGGAATAAATGAAAAAAAAAAGAAAATAAATGAAAAAAAAATCACATTGAATAGTTTATCGTGCTTAGTTTTCAGTGTGTGTATGAATATAAAATACCTTTAGGTGAAAAAAATATTTATTATTCAAAATAATTACCGTATTTGAAATTTTGAAAGAACATAATTTGTTTAACCCTTTATGCCCCTACGGGATTTATAAGTTCCGTTTATATTAATTTAGTATAAGGAATCCTATATGGCTGAAACCAGGCTGAAACGGTTAAGTACCACTCCTTGTTCTTCGCTGAGAGACCGACAGATAGTACCTGCAATCGGAAACAGTTTTCTTAGTGGCCCTAAGGCTTAGGGGGCCTTGAACCCTACTGATTTTCAAAATTTACTAAATTAATTTGGGACGTAAAGGGTTAATAAATAGGTACTCTAAGTGAGAACAATTTTACGTACTATGCAATTTTACGGTGGTTTAAGTTTACAGCGTTTCATCTTTAGGTTCATCTTCTTTTCTTTTATTTTCCTTTATTTTTAAATTAAAAGTTATATGTTTGGTTTTATTTCAAATTTGCTATAATATAATATACATTAGCACGTTCTGGACAATATATATTTACGTTGAACTACACATAAATTCATTGAAACGTGAAATATTAAATTACTTCAAGTTTTGTTGATAAATAGGTTTCTTTTTTTTTTTTTTTTTGCTCCATAACTCCCCAGACAATGCATTAAAAAATAAAAGAAATAAAAAATATATAAATAATTAATTCCCTGCAATTGAAGAAGCCATAATTTTATCGTCTGTGACAAATAGCTTACGGTTATCATTTTTAGATCTCATCAGTCCTTTTCCAAAAGAAAAAAAACGTAATAATAAAGAACAACGAGTGGTGAAGTTGCCAAACTTCTTACACTTCCGACGTAGTTTTATCCGTACATATATCTATATTAGCAATTTGTCCTTTGCAAAATTATCATTACATCTGCTGTATATTTATATGGGGTAAAAAACTGATATATTTCTTATTAGGGTTTCATACAGAGAGTGGTATCATAATCCAGGATCAGCATTTGTTGTTATATTTATGTAGTTTTAAACAAATTGTAATTTTGCGTTATATATATATATATATATATATATATATATATATATATATATATATATATATATATATATATATATATATATATATATATATATTATATTCATAGTTATTTAAACTTTTAAATAACTATGAATAGTAGTTAAAAGCAAACTAAAGCTTTGAACTCCAAGAAATACGTAGCCACAACTGACTATAAGCTGAAGATCTGTTCCGTAGTTAAATGAGAACACTTTATTGTCACAATGAATGAAGTGTGAATCAAAGCTTTGAGATATCATGCGACATCATCTTTAGTGAAACTGCGCATTTGTATTTGATACATAATCTTTTGAATGTGAGAGTGTTATGTTTCATCACCGAATGCTACAGGAACGCACACAAATGGGTATATAAATCTGCAGATTAACTCACAAAATACTGAAATTGAACTAGATAAGGGGATTATATGATACGAATGCAATTGGGTTTACTGATGAATGCTTGTATGCGTGTACTATTGTACTTACAAAAAATAAACTAAACACACATCACAGTACGTGTATGACAATAATTTTCAATAATTTCTTAAACAGCTTTAATCAATGCTTCTTTCAATAAACAAAAAGATCAAGTGCCATGCTTCAAACGTGAAAAATCCACAAAGCACTAATAAAATATTCATTACTAGTTACTGTATCATACATTTGCATCACAGTAGTCTGTCGCTTGTTTCATGTTTAGGCATTGAACCTGATGTAGATAAAATCATACATATTTTGATTTCTATAAAAGATAAAAAATTAAAATTATCATGCATATGAATGAAAAAATATAAGGACTATTATTTTTAATTATTACCCGAATTAATCTTTATGAAATTTCAATGAGAAGTTAAATACTTATTGTTAACTGCAAATAATGAATTGGAAAAAAAATCTGCCATGCAAAAGATCAAATTGAAAAGTAGAATAGTATGAATAGTAAATAAACACTTAAAGCACATATTCATGCTAAAATCTTCATTACATTAATAAAAACATTAGTGACTCAATTTTTTTTAGTCACTGCTCATTTACATGATATTTATCACCTCTATTGGTGAAAAATAAAGCAATTCACATTTTGGATATTTTTCGTAATATGTTACGTAAAATATTCGGATTTAGCACAAATCGGTTTTCAATTAAACTTACTAGTTAAATTTCACACATCTGATTGCATTGTTAAATATCAGACCTGTGCTGTCATACAAGGAAAATAATAACTGAAAAGTAATAAAGTGACGGAAAGTTTCTAAACATGAAAATTTGTTAATTACAGTGATTACAATGTTATGATATAAAATTTATTTGGTTGCTTTTTAACTGTTTAATACGTTTTGAACTTGTCTTTTCTTACTTTATACTTGAGTAATGGAAGAAAAAACAAAATAATTTAAAAAAAAAGAAAATCTTAAAGGAAAAGTTTTAAATAGTTTCGGCTAAATATATTTCCTTTTTGAAAATATATACACCTATCAAGCGCACTAACTTTGGAAAAGCTTGCTATGGAAGACTTTTTAGATAATTATCTCAGCTAGTGCGTACGCTGCAAAAATAAATAAATAAATAAATAAACTTTTTTTTACAGTATAATACTGGCAGCAGAGGGTCCAGTTTAAAACTAAAATTGGCAATTTACATTTTATAACTGTTGAATTAGCAATTTTTACATTTTATTACTATAAAATTAGCTGAATTATACTGTAAAAACAACATTCATTTTTTACAATGTATATAACTGAAACTTGTATGTCCGATGATGTTCTGTACGAATGTTTTGCGTGGGTCAGCTAGCAAAATGAACGCAATTTACTTACACAACGTCCTTTGACGATGAACATTATATTGTTATTAATCTTTATAAAATGCAAGACAATATTTTACAAGAATTTTACTAAATTTCCAACTTTAGAGAATAATCATTAATTTTAACGATGAAAGAACGGAAATTACGTTAATGGAGCATTATCTTCTTCTTCGCCCAAGTAAGCTTTCGAAATTGTCTTTGAATCGTTTTCTATGAATGAAAAATTTTGATATTGGAACACTAATTCAAACTTTTGTTTCTAAATGAGATAGACACTTTTTGTTTGAGTAAGAAATAATCACAAACATTGTGTGAAGCAGTAGAAATGATTCGTTCTTGTGTGCAAACAGTGCAAAGAGGCGAAATGATATACATTAAACATGTTTAATCTTCTAAATGTATTTTGAATTATTTTCATAAAATACTCCTTTGCTTTGAAAAGGTTACTTTTATGATTTAGCGAAACATACAAGAAACTATCTTCAATTTTAAGCAAAAAAATAGTTTTTTATGCTTAAAACAAACTGAACATTAGGGCAAAATTATAAAAAATGATTGAAAGATTATAGAATTTTTAGTTTTTAAAGGAAGAAATAAAATTAGAGTAAAAATGAAATTGCTTTACAAGTATTCTCCTAGTAAAATAACTTTTAAAAATTAGGATTGAGAACTGGTGCACTGAAGTAGAACGGAAAATTTACTCTTATACTTAGTTCAGCAGGTAAAGTGAAAATTGCAACCGCGAGAAACATATCAGTATTTTTCAATAAAGACTTACTGTGAAACGCTAAACGTGTTAACTAAAATACCCCTTTGTATGAGCATAAGTGATGTTTTTCAGTATTAAAAATTTATAATCTCTCACATTTTTACCAGAAAACATTAAATACGAAATGTTTATAAATGAATAGTTACATATTACGCAAATGCAGGTTGGTAGAAAAACATGCCAATAAAAAAAATAATAAATGCTACGAGAAAAACAACATTTATCGATAGTGCACTTTACATAGAATGAACAATTACTAATAAAATTTGTAAAACATATTCATTCTTTTTAAATCGGCATTAATGGGGTGAAGGATTTTGGTCCAAACTGCTTCGTGGCGTTATATTTTCGACAAAAAAGTACCAAATTATGAAGGAAAAAGAAGGCAATTTTGAAAATTCATAGATTAAGCTGGCTCTGGTTCTGACTTCTTAGATTAAAAATCGAAAACCATTAAAAGTTTACGTGAATAATATATTGAAAATTTTACCACACCATTGTTTCTTAATTATATTTTGCCGTTCACTCGCTCAATTGTTTCTGCAGTTACACGAAGTGCTTTCTAAAATAAATCAAGCATTTCAAGCAATGAAGCAAGCATGCTTTTATTCACATATATAGCAATATGCTTAATTTTTATTGTTTTCTTGATGTAATCATAATATATCTCTGTCTTGAGAAACACACTTAATCATCTAAAATCCCACATTAAACTAAAAATGTGCGAACAAATTTAGCAAAAGCGTCATTTTCTACGTAAGGATTTTTCTCCCTTTTGTAGAAGATTAATGATCCTACTCATACGTAAATTGTTGAGGGATGAAAATGGCTAATTGTCAGAGGCCGTAACAACCATGCAGATAAAAGTGTAACTGGAAATTATTAATGGAGTAAAGTGTATTAACTTTACCTATTCAGCTTGTATACTGCGTCAACTAAATTCAAAGGGAAAAAAATGGTAGAAAAAAAACAAGTAAAGTAATTTAAGTATATAAATAAATATATAATAATAATAAATAAAAAAATAATAATAAATAAATAAAAAATATGCGCTGTAAATTTTAAATCACTCGTGCGTTTAGAGTGTGATGCCGCATTTGTGTGGGCGTTTTTCGACGCTTAGCATATGGGTAGAATTAAACAATAAATACCTAAATTGAAAGGGTTATGTGAACAAAATAAAACGTGCAAGTAATTAAAGTTCAAAGTTTTATTGTTGAAAGTGGTTTTAGCTTTTTTGTTTTCTGGTTTTGTCGGTAGTGTTCGTATGAAATCGGTGTATTGGGACATCTATTTTTTGATGTACCAAGTTTTATTTGGTGTCCATTGCTTACCATTGTCTTTTTTAGCCTACTTTCCCGTTAAAAATAAAAGAAAGACGAAAAAAGTATTAAAAGTAGCTTAATGCATCTAAAAAATATCGCCAAGTCCAAAAAAAATCGCCAAGTTAAAAAAAATATCGCCAAGTCCAAAAAATATCGCCAAGTTAAAAAAATAAAGAGGTAAAATGAATATCGAAAAATTAAAAATTTGAAAGTAGGGTATTGAGATGGGGAATTTGTGTGTCGGTCTGTCGGTCGGTCTGTCGGTCTGTCTGTCCCCCCTAATAACTTTTGAATGAACATTCCGATTTGGACAAACTTTTTTTTGTTGGAAAGCTCTCGGCGAGTACAGCTCATTCCCATACTTGATTTTTTGATTTGTATAATTTTTGGTTCAACTTTGAGCCGTTCAAATAATCGGTCCCGCGATACTAACTTTTGAATGAACAGTCCGATTTGAACAAACTTTTTTTTGTTCGAAAGATCTTTTCAAGGATACTTCATTCCCGTATCTACATTTTTGATTTGAACAATTTTTCGTTCAACATTGAATCGTTCAAACAAGCTCTCACCCCTAATAACTTTTGAGTGAACAGTCCGATTTAAACAAACTTTTTTTTGTTCGAAAGATATCGGCAAGGATACTTCATTACCGTATTTAAATTTTCAATTTGAACGTTTTTTCGTTCAACATTGAACCGTTCAAGCAACCTTTCTCCACCTAATAACTTTTAAGTGAACCGTCTGAATTGAATAAACTTTTTTTTTCGAAAGATCTCGGAGAGACTCGTTCCCATATTTCACTTTTCAATTTGAACCATTTTTCGTTCAATGATGAACCGTTCAGAAATTTTTTTAACATGAGCGCCTACTGGGAAACTTAAATTGAATGTTGATTCTAAACTTAAAGGCGGATATCCTTCAAACTAACTTTGTAAGAAAACAGTTTTGATAAAAAATGTATGTTAAGTACTTTTCTGAAAAATCTTCTGTGAGGACTCTGATTCCGACTCCGACTCCGCAAACATGGCGGAAATGCAGGCTCAGAAAAAAATGACTGACTGGGCAGACGATTTTTTGTTTATTTATTCATTTTTGTTTTGTTTAATTTATTATTATTATTTTTATTTATTTATTTTTTTTGGCAGACGATAGTTTTTTTTTTTTTTTTGATTACAAAAAGTGTTCATTCACGAGAGCATTTTATTCTTTACCTATATTTAACAACTGGCAACGGATTAAAAATAAAATTCGAGACATTTTATTAACGAACGAGGTTTTTTTTCTTTCTTCAATAAAATGTGTTTTGATGTTCTTTGTACTTTTATTTTATTTTATTTTTTTTTTCATTTGAAAACGATTGTGAAATTTTTCTACGGAAGAACTACAGCAGTTACATTCTTTAAAAGGTGCGACAAAACTTTATTTACTTTTTACGTGTCCTGATCATCTGATGAGAGGGGTATATTTTGCTTTTAGAAATCAGCTTTAAGTGTTATAAAGGTATGTTTGACATAATTTTCAGTTTCAGATATTCAAGAGAATATTGATTAGATGCTAGATTGCCGATGTCGATGTACGGGAAAGTAGGCTCGTTTAGTTCTTGACAGAACTTCTTGTTATAAATGTAACATAGCCCTGTCATCCTGTGAGACATTCAATTGTTTTTTACTAAGTGAACTTGATATTGTTTGAACATTCATTATGGCCCATTGTGAGATCTTCCCCTAATTTAAAGTTTAATTTGTTATTATTATTTTTACTTTTACTTATATATTGATTTATTTAGTTTACGATTTTGAAATATTTTCTCTTAATTTGATACGTTCGCATTTCTATTATTAATAGCGTAACAGTGTGCTAATCTTTTCTTTATTATTTGTATTGATATTACCTGGAAAAGTCTCAAAATAATATAAATATTATTTTTATGCTTTGCATGTAATAATGGTTTTAGATTCTTAATTCGAGGTTCTCCAGTTTGTAAATTGATTTGAGGTATGCTGGTTAGTCTTTTTATTGATGAATTTTTCTGTTCTTGCCTTGTGGTTTTGGTACACACGCTGCCTCATACGAATTACCTCGAAAATCGTTGTTTATAAGGCACAAAGAAATTTCATACATTAAGTATACCTGGAATTTGGTAGTACTGCTATCCTGTACGGAAAAATTGCTCTATGTATGAGCATGTATGAACGTAGTGAACCACTCTTCCCATGTGGTGTGGATTAAAAGCAGCACACCCATAGATATTGTCTTTGCAAATTAGTATGGGGTAATCATGATCACAATACTCTACACAAATCACGCACTTAAACCTCGATTTGACCTCGAAATCATGCATGAAAATGATATTTACAAAAAATAAAAAAAAAAACTTTTTGTCATAATGTGTTTAAAAATATTCGGAAAATAAATAGGTCACTAAATAAGATATTGCTTATACAATGTACACCTAGAATTTATCATTGAATTTGGACTGGCGTTACATCCTTGTTTTAACTAAATATCATTTTGAAACTATATTATTCGCCTGAATGTTTTCTATCACGATTACAAGAAGTAAAAGGGTTGCAGCATCTACTTCCGGTTCTTCATCTCTCTCGGATTTACATTACTGTTACATAATTTTACATTAACAAAATTACATAATATGCATATTTTTTTTTTTCACTTTTAAAGAGCACTACATGTATTTTCAGGAGTATTATTTCTTAAAATTTTGCACGGCGCAACACCGAGGTCATTTTACTTAACCGCAGTAGGGATCCCATTTTGTTCGTGGGAATTACTGAGACCTAAATTCAGTTCCTCGGTAATGAAATATTTTGCGCCGGAATTTAGGGAATGTAAAAGAAAATAAATGGTTTTCTACATTCTTTCCCTGATTACAACTTCTGATAGAAAGGGCACCTTTCCTTGTAATTAAAGTTCGTTGCTCCCGAAGAGGTATTGGAAGACCAAAGTTCATAACTAATTAGAAGCATCTCACAAAACTTACGCAATTTTTCTTATTCGGCATACAGAACCGAACTCCAAAATGGTTGTTGCGACCGTTATGTAAAATTGCAAATGCGTTAATTTTAAACAAGAGTTTTGTTTCCTCGTTTTCAATATAGGGATATAATTGGTTTGCTTACATGTATTTGATCATTTTCATTAATGTTATATGGACATTTTCATTTATCTTGTTTCATTTTATTTATGCTCAAATAAGTTCTTATTACAAAAGAGTTACATTGTTTTCAGTTTTTGGTGTTAACAATTATTACAAATAATACTGGCATTTAAGCTAATTAAGTATTTTTTCCTAATCGTTAAATTATCCTAAGACATAATTTTTTTAAAACAATAACAACTTGTTCTGCTCTCCATACAAAAGTTTAACCCATGAACATTATTCATCTTGATAAATTTAAACAACTGAAGCATGTCCCCGTTAACTGTCACTTGCTTAAAACTATACCTATTAGGCCTTCTAAGCCTGGAATTATAATCTAAATTAGAAAAACATATACTAACAGTGACAACATATACTAACCTCCTTAGAACCATTTCCAATAAATTTATTTTTTTCTTGACCGTTTATGTCCTAAATTATTTTTGCAATGAATTTTTAAACACTTTTTGTTTTTTTTTTTTTTAGTTGAAAATACATCAAACAACATACATAACGAGTGAAAAAAAATGACAATCAGTAGGGCCTAAGCCATCCCCCCACACGGCTTAGAGTCCCTAAGAAAGCTGTTTCTAATTGCAAGTATCATCTGTCGACATCTTATTAAAGTACCAGAAGATGTGTTATCAAGTACCAGCATGATTCCAGCCATTTAGGATTTGTAATACTAAACTAATACAAGCGGTACTTCTAAGTCCCGTTGGGGCATAACGGGTTAAAGTAAAGAGACCAAATCTGAACAGCATACTCCAAATGGAGGTCTTATCTAACTTTCTTATAAAAGCAGAAGATTCTTCTTAGATACGTGGTATGTTTATAACCCTTCCCCCAGTATCTGGGGTAAAATGAAACATGATTCCATTATCTTACAAACAGTTACACACACGTTTTGACCTACATGACCTTTATTTTTGTAACCGCTCGTCCTAGATGCATACTTCCAATTGCAAAGTTGTTAAAGAAAAAAAAAATAGCCAATATGTACGAAATGTAACTTTCAATACGGACACCCCAAGCATTTTTTAGGAAAAAATTATCCATTAAAATCCATTAATCCAAAAAATATCCATTAAATTTGAGATTACCCTATTTCAGATTTGCCCTCGAAGATATATTTAAGCTCTAACTTTTCAGTGCGAGTGCAGAAATTTGGACCGAAACGACCTCTTGTCGTTCTACTTAATCCACCACACTACTTGCTTCAGTATGTTTTTCTCTAAGCGATGTTATTAACTGAGAGTGCAAAGTGGTTTAAGTCACAAATGCCGCATTTCATATGATCGGTGAATATTAGTCGGACTAATGTCGAGCATTTTGTATTAGAATTGTTTGTTTATGTTATTGATTTCTCTAAACAAAAGATTGGGGTCCTAGAGTCCGTATGGAAAGTCAGTATTCGTATTTTTGACTTTTTTTTTTTTTTGCTTTAAACTTTCAACATTTTAATTCTGCACTTCATTTTGATCATTTTTGTAATTGGAAATACGCAACTAGGAATAATGGTTGCGGAATAATGTTATGCAGGTTAAAATGAAACATCCTGCAGACATGTCGAGCAGAGTCGTCTTGAACACAATACACAATATTTTATGTTTCAAATCATCCAACAGCAACGGAAGAATTTAGAAGTATCTGCTTAAATCAAACTCACGGATAAACTGGTGTGTTTCCATTTGCCCCCGTTCATGTCTCTGGGGTAAAATGAAGCTCTCTGGGGTAAAACGAAAACGACACTATTTTTCAACAGTCTTATGGACAGGTCTAACAGAGCGTCATCTTGGACACAGTACACACATTTTCAGGTCTCAATTCATCCAACAGAAAGAAAAGGATCTGCAGTTGCATTGAAATTATGTTTATCTTTATCCCGACTAAACTTTCGTAAGCCCAAATAGAGAAAAGACTAAATGTAAAAAGTTTGCAATACATTACAATTACTATCTAAGGAGTTTGCAAATGATGTATTTAAGCAATTCGAAATTTGAGAGTTTTAAAACTGACATGGTTATAACATTACCAGTATTCATCAAAAGCTAACGTAATCCCACTTTAGTTCACTGTCGTGATATGTACATGGAAAGAAATATATTTGTGTTTAACATTCTAATATATCTTTTAATTTTGTAGAAATATTCTTTAACCCAAGAGGTGTTTGTGCAAGTAGATAGATATATATTTTTTTCACGCTGCGCAGGAACCCTGTATGATGCATTGTTGCTCACCAGGTGTCATATCTTTGGTGTCACTGTTACAAAAATCAAAACCTAAATTTGATGTAAGCAGCTGTGTTCACCAGTGTTTTAAACGCGTTATCTCATCTGACAACATATATCTTCCTTACTTTATTGCTTGCTCCAAAAATTATCATGCATTTTATTTCATCATCACTTAACAAAACGAATTATTATTTTTCAAAAAAAAAAAAAAAAAAAATGCTTTAAGTATTTAACCTGAAGTTTATTTCCATTAATTTAAGTACTCGGGTAGAAGTAATGTAGTATTTCAATAAACTATTCCTTATTAAAGTAAATGTACAACATATTTGCTACGAATTTATAAACCAGCACGATATTTTCTAAGTTTCTAAGAAATTTGTTTTTACAACATCATTTATTAAGCTCATCGTTGCAATAAATTGAATTTGAAGAATTTAAAGCAGGAAAACTTAACTATAAATCAAAAATGAATTTCCATCGTCAAAACTTTAATAAATTACTCATGCACGAAATCTCACATCTAACGAGTATTTTTATGCCTCGGGAACAAACGTCACGCTTCTGTTTCAAATTTAAAAAGGATAAATATAATATTTAAAATATTATATTTTGTGCTTCTGGGAATTTCTGATTTTGCTCTCGAACTAGTCAAAAGTCTAGTATTGTATAAATGAGGAAAATGACCAAGGAACCAATTTTAATGTGAAAAATTACCAAAGCCTAGAATTATTCTTTGTTTCCTTCCTTCCATCTATCTTTTCCATCTATCTTTTAACACTTAGAGCTGAAGCAAAGTAAGATAAATAACTGAAAGTCAACTTGTTTTATAGAATAAATAACTGCCTATGTGTTACTGTTTTGATATTCAAGAATTGGTTTAATTTACAGTAAGGTTAAACAGTAGTATTGTTGCTGCTGCGCCAAAATATAATAAGTCGGGAACGTTTTTAACAATTAAAAAAGTCAAGTGTAGCTATTCATGATAGAGAAAAAAACAATAAACATTGTTTTTTACTATTTTTAAAAGTATTTGAATAATACTAATTGCGTGTATTTTATACATAACAATGAGTCATACAAATATCTCTAGACATCTTCATAACTGTTTTTATAATCTAGATACCAACAGATTTTTATATTAGATTTTACTCTTATTTTATCTCGGAACTAAATACTACTGACTACAGTATCCTAGATTTTTTTTCTTTTCCTCTCTTTCTTTTTCCTAAAGAATTTTCTACTGTAACGTGCATAAAAAGAAGACGCCATCTGCTAAAAGTGGAAAAAAAAAAGGAAGGACTCCTTGTCCCCCAGATGAAATGCAGATGTTTTTAAAACAGGAAACAAAAACAAAGTTTCTCTTTGTTGTAGAAAAAGTTAAAACATGAAGTTGATTCAGGATTAAACGTTCGTAATTTCCCGCATGTCAACTTCGGTTACCTAACAAAAGCCACGCATTTCTTATTGATTATCTTAGACTCGAATATAACTCTACTCTACTATATATTTTTTTAAAGAGTTGAAGACCTTTGTGAAAACAAAAATGTGATTTATTAAAAAATACGCAAATAAATAATACATAAGACATTTAAAAATATGTATCCATTTTATTATCACCGTATAAGGCCTGATAGTTTAACATTGCTTTTATTATTATTATTTTTTTTTTTAGATAAAAGCACCTTCAGGAATCGTCCATGTTGCAATGGTCGTATTTCAATGTCCTTGCTACTGTTACGGAGAGCTAGCGCCTTTGCGTTCAGCTAAGTTCAGAGGTCACGGACAGCCGGCGCCAAGAGCGTCTCGGCTTCGGCTGAGAGAGAGGTTACGACGCAGAGAGAAAGAAGTCGGCGGGCGATTCGTACAAAGGCACTTCGATGTGAAAAATGGAATGAAAGGGGCATGCGAACATGATGGGCCCCTCTGGGTAAGTCCGTTGCACTCTCTCCTCCCCACATCTGTTGTCTTGTCTAATCATTAAATAAATCGAGTATAGCTTTAAAATGAGTCTTAATTCATGGACGGAGATATCCCAAACACAACGCAATTGTTATCACGGTTTGTTACCGTACTCACAGGTTTTGAGTCAGAGCACGGTATCATTGGTGCCGCGACCATTTTTTCTGTGGTTATCTTAAATTATTTTCAAAATTATTCGCCGCCTAAATTTTATTGAATTTC